>JAVLVB010000465.1:178251-249942 GCA_032876305.1 Orestias chungarensis
ACTTAGACTTGTTAAATTCATTGTGTAATCATACAGACAATTTTTGTTCATCAAAGTAAAAGCACTTCATTTTTTATCAGTCAGACATTAATGATCTTTGATTTACTCACTACAGAGTTATTGTATTGCGTGATACATAGATTTTACAATTATTGCACTGACAGGATTGGTATGGCATTAAGTGTGACTTTACTTTAACTAGAACAGTATATTTTCAAGTTAAAAAAATCTTAAAGTAAATGTTTTTGATCTTTTATATCAAGCTTCATTGTAGTAGTTATCTGCAGTCTGCATCTAACTTGGAGAAGATAAAAAAATAAAAAAACCTTGACTTTGACATGTTAAGCATGTTTTTACAAGCATAAATATTTTAAAATGTTTTTTTAAGTGCTAAATATTGCATAATTAGCAAGCTACAAAAAATATATTACATTATTAATTTTAAAGTGTATTTAGGAATAAAAATAAGCAGTTCTGTCAGGTTCTGAAACCATGAGCAGAACCTTTGTTATCTCTGCCCCAGAAGAGTTTCTTACCCGGTTTAGATTTTCCATTTCATCCAAACTCTCCACCTTCCAACCTCCCATTCCCTTGATTTTTTTTACCTTTTTCCCTGAACACTTCACATAATTTTTGTCATACTGCACTGTCTGTAATTTCCCTTGTTTGTTGGGAGATTGTAGTATGTATCCCCCCCCCCCCCTGCCCCTTTGAGTCACATTCAACACTGCTGTCGTTTATTTATTAGCTTTAGTGCAGCCTTACTCCAAACATTCACAGGCTCTTTGTTCAAAGATGTCTGCAAGGCAGGGTCCTTTGTCTGCGTTGCCTCTAACAGGCTTCCATCCGGGGTCACCATGAAAAGAAACGACATGCGTCACAGACAGTGGTGAAACGGTCTCTGATTGGAGCAAAGATTAGACTGATTTGATATTGAGCTAATTTTCTTTAAGCCATGGTCATCAAAACATGGTCAAACAGAAATATGAGTCATATGAGTAGGGTTTTCATCTGCTCATACATTTAACACTTAAAAGACTTCTTTTACATTTCAAACAATAAAAAGAAATTGATGAATAGCATGCTGTAAATACATATTACTTCGATGTGTTATTGAGGGTATATGGTTTGGTTCTACTTAAGAAGCCCCAGTTAATAGAGAGATGATGGACATGTACTTCAGTCTTGGGTGTAGAGGCAGCTTTTACTTGAAGGCGTCAGAAGGTTTGTTAAAGGACTGTGGTGAACAAACACCACCATGAAAACCAAGGGAAACATCACATGGTCAAGTACAAGTTATTGAAAGGAGAAGTTTTAAAAAACATATTACAAGCTTGCCACTGTCGCTACATGCATTACTGTAAAGTGAACGACAATGCAAGCTACAGCATCGTTTTGGTGTGCTGATCCCAGAGGAACGAATGCTGCAAGTCGATGACTCGATGCAATCTGCTGACTTTCCTTAAATCAAGTATCAATTCCGTTATATGCCGCCAATTTACAACAGATGTCTTCTCAAGGCCCTTTACAAGAAAATCAAATCAAATCATTAATAAGGTATTACAAATCAGTTTGAAAACGTTTTCAATCTAAGGGATTGGAAACTTTTTTTGGAACTAATTTGTTTACGATGGATTTATGATTAGAATGAATGGATTTTTTTGTAAAGTGCCTTGAGACAAGATGTGTTTGAAATTGGCACTATATAAATAAACTGACTCTGATTCTGAAACTGATATTATCAGTTTTGAATATCTCGCAATATCCAAACTCATCAAATGTTAAGAGTATCCCACAAGTGTGTCCTAACCAAGATGTGGCTGTCCTCCTAACCTGACAAACCCTTTGGTGGGAGAATCTGTTAGTTAACCTTGATTTGAGAACCCCTTCAAGTACTGTACTTTTTTTTTTTTAAGGCCACATGAAGTCTTAATTGAATTGCATTGCGGTTTGTGTTGAATAATGGGATACAATTACCTGGAGGATGGTAACTAAAGCAAACTCATAAAAATCTCAAATTTGTTTGAATTATCTCCTGATCTCCATGTCTTAATTGTTCATCTTTCAACGTTTCCAGAATATCGTGCGAGGCTGCAGCGTGCTGTTGGGTCCTGGCACCTCTGGGCTTTGGCGAGCTCTCGCTCAGAGTCAGAATCACCTTCTTGGCGGCGGTCCAGCTGAGCTCACGGAGCTGCTGGAGCAGTACTCCAAGAACCTGGCCCAGAACATGAAGCTGACCTACCTCAACCCTGTGGCCTTGGTCTCTCCCAATATAGGTGAGAACAACATGATCCCACTTACAAGCTCAAACACTCAATCTTAACCAATAAAAATTAATGAGTCAGTTGTGAAGTCTTAATCTTTGCAGCAAATTTGATTTGGTTTTCTTATAATTCTCAAAATCTTCAATGTGAAATTAACCAGAATGAGTCATTGTGAAATGGGAGATGAAGACTGCTAATGCAAATGATGATGGCACAGTCGGAGTGTTTTGCAGGATCGCAAAACGATTGAATTTCACACTCCCACTCAGACATAGCAGCTAATTCTATGAGCACATGCAATAAAACCCTGAGGCGCTAAAGCGCTGGCCAATGCATCATGCAAAATAACAGATGCAAAACATGCACACACACTGAGGAACACCAGACATGAATGCGAGGATTCTACAGACATACAACAATCAGATCAATGTGCAACAGTAAAATCAATTTGGTAGATGTTAACATTTATGCCCACCTGCGGCTGTGCGTCACCTTAGAAACATCGATTTACAACACGTGAAATGAATAGAGCTGTTAAACAACAGTAACAGCTTTAGCTGTAATTGAATTTCTCTTAAAATCCCACCGACACATTCATGAAAGACGCCTGAGTCACCTGTCACTGACTTCTGCCCCATCATCTCCCAAAGTGGGTTTCCTAGCAAGCTTAATGGTGCGTTTGAAATTATCCTGTTTATCCCAATTATCCCAAGTATATCCCCAATTTATTCTTCTCTTAATTAAGTGGATGTGTCTCTTTATGTTACAATTCATCTCAGATGCAGTTCCACAATCTTAAATGTGAAGCAGATCCTCAGTAGGTCGGTATAGGAGTAACAAGCCTAGTAAGAGAGACATGACTGATGCTAGATTTCTCACTCCAACTCACACATATGCAGACATTATCTCACCACAGGCCAATAGGATTCAATAAATACCATGAGCAGGGATCAAGACAGACAGAAATCTATTTTATTTATTTTTTTCTGTTGCATCCAATCAAAAAAAACATATTGTCTTGGCAATAAAAAAAATCACCATCAGATGCAGACATGCTTCAAACATCTGCTACCAAGAATGATGTGGTTTATTTCTTTGAGTTTATTTTTCTTCCATTTGTGTTTGCTTCATGTTGGTTTACTTTCTCCTGTTTGCCACTTGATTGATAGAATGTTTAATATTCTATTATTTCATCATTATTTCTTGAAATCACATTTTGGCATTGAAGTGAAATATTTCAGCAGTTTAGGCAGTAAAATAACTCTTAAACATTCGCAAACAAAACAAGTGGGTTTTTAGCAATAGCTTAAAAGAACTCAGAGTTTCAGCTGATTTACAGTTTCCTGGGAATTTGTTCCAGATAAGACGAGCATAAAAACAAAAGAAGAACAAAGAGAAAATCATGATCAGAAATAGTATTTCAACAAAAACAGGACGACGCACAAACAACTGAAAATCAATGGTGAAGCATTTTAGACTGGTTATATTTTTTAACATTGTAATTTACCATACGGGCTGCGCAGTGGAGCAGTGGGTAGCACTGTTGCCTTGCAGCAAGAAGGCTCTGGCTTCAATTCTGTGCATGCTTTTGTTCTCCCAGGTACTCCGGCTTCCTCCCACAGTCCAAAAACATGACTGTTAGGCTGTTGTCTGTCCTGTATGTCTCTGTGTTGCCCTGCGATGGACTGGCAAATTGTCCAGGGTGTACCCCTGCCTCTCGCCCAATGTTAGCTGGGGACAGGCACCAGCAGACCAACCCGACCCCATTAGGGACAAGGGTGTACAGAAAATGGATGGATGGATGTAGTCTACAAGTTTAAATAGTTTAACGCTCATACATTCAATTACCTTTAAATAAAATAGAGGAAACCATAAGAGAATATAAGTCAATCATGGAGCCTAATATTTTATTGTATTGGGTTCTGAGGCACAAATATTCAACAACCACAACCCAAAAGAATCCTTAACAGAACCATTCAGCTGCTACTCTGTAGTCCGCGTATATAGGACACATGTCTCATTCTTTATTTATCTGTGAATTTTATGAACTTTGATTAACCTTGAAGTGACTAATAAACAGTTTAAAGGTGTAAACGCTCTGAGATCCTCCAAGGATTCTGACTCGGCACGACTCTCTTTCATGAAATTAGAAGTGCTAAGAAAATATCAAGAAAGTTTGTGTCAACAAATTTTTTTATTTTATTTGTTACAACACTTTGCAGAAACCTTACCAACGTTGTGCGTTTGTCCCTCAGTCATGAACCTGGACCGCGTGGAGAACCACACCCACGTGCGACGGCGCTTCCCACGTTATCAGAACACCTTCTTCCGTGGCCAAGCTTTGTGGGACCCTTACACTCACGTGATCCTGCCTCCTGCTGCCCTGGTTCCACAGCGACAGCAGCAACATAGCTGGAAGGAGAAAGAACGCTCAGAGAAGGAACGTGAGTGTAAAGGAGGCACAGACTGAATCACTTGAAACCAATGAAATGTCATAGAATGAGAGCCATGAAGACATTCTAACTCTGGCTTTTGTCCTCCAGCGTCAGCCCCGGCTAGCATTTCAGCGAATCAGACTAAAGAATACACTGCGGCTAGACGCAGTGTTTTGTTGACTGACCAACCCATCACCATTGTCATCTTGTTGATCTATCGAAGCCTTGGTGCCGCTCTGCCTCCAAAGTATTACGCCGACCGGAGAGGAGTGAGGTAGGAATCAGTTGTCCTTAAAAAAAAAATGGGCTAATAGTATTTTGATACTTTGATGATACTTAATTTGTAAATCATTCTTCCTTATCATTATTCAAGATTCATTTGTTTATTTTATGCACTATATGTTGTAGTTTATTCAAAATCAAAATCCTCTTTCAAGAACAGGACCAAATGTTACCTTTTTACAGTTGTTCTATAATCCGGCTATCGTTTGGAAAACATCAGCTTTTAAAATTAAAGCAAATTCCCAATTTTCGGAAGCTTTTCTAATATGGGAATATTAAACTATGGAGATAGAAGTTAACCAGCTATGGAGATAGAAGTTAACCAGCTTCAATGCTGCTTTAGCTCTAATTACAATATTGTCTTATCTGACATCTGTTCTTCGTTTCCTATCTTGTTCAAATGCTTTCTTTGCTCCCATCTGCCATTTCTCACCTCTCCTCTGGGCTTAATTACACAATAACGAGCTATCTGATTCCTAGTCGGCATCAATGGAAAGCCAGTCATATCTCATCTAAAATGCAAATCCTGCTGCCTTTTTTCTTCACCACAGAATATAAAGCTTTATTAGCAGAGCGGCTGGCAGTGATGTACTTTCTTCTCCCCCCCCCCCAAAGGCTTCCCAGACACCCAGTTATGAACTCCCCGGTAGTGACCGTCGCTGTGTACAACAACCAGACATTCGTGAGCGGTCACTTGGACCAGCCCATTCTGCTGGAGTTTAAATTACTAGAGACGGCCAATCGCAGCAAGCCTCTGTGCGTGCAGTGGAACCACAGCAGCGCGTAAGTGCACATAAACACAAGCATGGATGAAACAGTACACAGCAATGGAGCAAAATTAGGACTGTGTGAGCTTGTAGGAAAGTTTTTTACCTTTGATGGAAATATTGTTTTATACTACCTATTACTTACTCTTCTTAGAGACATAATAAAATATGAGTTATTTAATCTTTCCGGTTTTACCCATTGATTCTGTTCTATACTATAAGCGTTGAGACATTATTGTTTTTGACAAATTGTATTCCCTACGATACGATGGTTTGAACAGGTTTCTTTAAAAAAAATTTGTTTAAACCGGATTTACTTGCATAAAAAAAGGTTTTACATACAATTAAAATTCAATTGCCGAAATGTATTTCTCCCTTATAGATTCAATATAGTGACTAATTTCTTGCACAAACTCTCGCCTTGGATTGAACACAACTGTCTATATTACATCCACTTCTTCAAACTCAAACTTCTTGTGTTCATCTTTTAACAAATTTAAGGCATTGTTGTGAAACCTCACTAAGACTGTACAGTATGACTACAGTTGTACATCTTTTAATACTGACGGTTAAAAAAAAAAGCAACAAAAAAATAACTTTACGGCTGGATGGACGTATGGACTAGTGGCATTATAGTTGCACGAATAGCACATAAATAATGGTAAAAAGAGAGAGAGGTCATGCATGTGTGGGTAAAGCTTGCAAAATTGATGCAGAAAGATCACAGGCTGGAGTTCAAACCTTCATATACGTATAAAATAATTTTCTACCATTTTTCAGGCTGTGCAGGAATCTTGCACGGCTCAATTTCTGCTGAGCTGTAAAAGCAGCGATGACATCAGTGTTTTCCAACTGAAAGATGTTTCAGCTCCAACAAAAAGTCCAGTAGAGAATGATTTACTAAATACATAAGTAACAATAAAAAGTGGAGCTTTTGGATTCCTTTATTCTTTAATGGCACACCAAATTATTTTACCACTATGGAAGAGTAAAAATGTGCAAACCTAACAAACTCACGTCTGGAGTGATTCAACTTGTTATAACTAGTTGGTTAATAATGTACCATGGAGTCCTGTAATTGCAAACCTTTTTGCAGACATGATACTGGAGGCTGTTGGACAGTAAGGGACTGTGTGGTGGTGTACAGAAACACCTCTCACGTCCGTTGCCAGTGCCAGAGGCTGGGCACCTTCGGCGTGCTGATGGACAGCTCCCACAGAGAGGTTAGACATCTGTCAAGCATTTATATCTAATTGTGTTTTAATACTAACTTAAACCATGACAGGTTCTATCATGATATTGGATGCAATTAATTTACCATCGGTAAACATGTAAAAAACAATAAAAATTGTGTACGCTGATGTGTTAATCCTGAACAATATTGAAGAAACTTTAAATATGTCTATTGAGTACCAATAATCTAGCACTGGTGTAAACTCCTCTATAGTTATTGATATGTGCAGAAAATAGAGTCTCTCAAAGTTTCAAAGGCAAATAAACCAGTAGCTGGTGTTAAAATTATGCAAACTGCAGATGATTGAAAGTTTTCTTGAAGCCACATATCTTCATACTTCACTAAGATGCATGACCAATTAGCAAAGGAATGACGGGCCTAAGGTTGTTGTTTTTTTCGGGCCTCATTTCCAATCTTGACGTTTTCTCTCCTTTTCACCATGTGTGAGCAGCAGTTGGAGGGGGATTTGGAGACACTGGCCCTCGTTACTTACTCCTCCTTGTGCGTCTCCATGCTGGCGCTTCTCCTCACCGTCCTGGTGCTCTCTTGCCTCCGGGGCCTGAAGTCCAACACTAGGAGCATCCATTCAAACACAGCGGCAGCCATGTTTCTGTCAGAGCTGGTGTATTTGCTCGGGGTCAATCAGACTGAACAACAGGTAAAAACAGATGTATGGTGTTTTTTTACACTGCCATGTTCTCTTTTGTTCGATTTACTAAACACTGTCCATGAAGTTTTTTTATTTGCCAATAATGAGGGATTTTTTATGTAAGTAACTAACACGTGTTTCTACAGTAAATCAATGTGTCATTTCCATGCAGCTGTTTCCAAGAAACGTTGATAATTATTTAATTCCATATCCCTTTTCTAAAATGTGTGTCTGTTTATTCAATGTTTGTATTGAAACTATGTGACTGTCGCTAAGATGTTTTCAGTTTTTAGGTTTCGACAGTGTTCTTACTGTGTGCCTAGTTTTCCTCTTAATCATGGTTTCTTTTTTCCCCCTCTGCCTATACTAAGAGCTGCATATCTGGTTTTTGTTACAGAACACACGTTTTTGTTTTTGAGCGTGTTTGAAGAGTAGCGGATCTTGAACAGAAAAATGCAAATATGTTCTCACTCAGCGTGACATCCAATTAATTAAGCTGTATCCCACCTCTTTGTTCACTGCAAGGCTCTTGCAGAGCGATCGCTAACTTCTAGCTGAACAATATGTTCTCAAACTCATGAACATCATGCTCCGGAAAGCATGTTAGTGCTCGCAGCTGTCCTGTGTATTCATTTTTACGAGTTTGAGCCTATTTCTGTTTTTTCTTGTGTATGTGTGTGTGATGTTGTGTTGTCTGCAGTGTCAGCACACTCCTGTTAATGTGTGGGAGTGCGAAATTCATCGTCTGGCTGTATAGATGCCAAGGCTTTTTGTTGTTGCTTTTTTCACCGTCCTTGCCTGTCAGTGACAATTTGTTTTAAGCTTCTCTGGCCTCAAAATAGGAGATTTACCATTCTGCTTCTTTAATTTAAGCCCAGGGTTTAGCTTGTATGTCTCAGTTTAGAGACATACATGTACATTCCAGTATGAAAGGGATTCATTTTTTAATACAAAGGTAGAGTATTTTCAGGCAATATACTTTTGATTCATATAAGTTTTATCCTGAAGATATAATTTAGCCTGAAGAATAATTTATACAAACTAAAAAAATAGTAAATAAGATTAGAACTTGACCTTTAACAGGGACAGTAATGTGTTTTTTGGTTTTTTTTGCAATTAGAGTCCTCCTCGTTCAAAATGAACTTTGTTATTGCACCCTGCAAACCTCCATCACATGCACAAATGATTTCTAAGACTTTGGACTACAGACATACAGTAAAGTAGGTTTTGATCATGTAATTTTGTAAATGCATTCAATATATGGTATGAATTGTAAACTTTAAAAGAAATCTATGAATATTTGCAATATTTGATTCAGATACCTGACCTTATGCAAGACATAGAATACTTTGTAAGAGCTTACTGTGCAGAATTAGCCATATTATCCATACTTGTTTTTATATAGGAGCAATAGTTTGATATTATCTTCACAGGTAGTTAACCTGTAATCAACTGCAAAACAGACATGTTTAAACTATGCTACTAAATTAAGTTGTGTGACAGCATTACCTGTATTGGAGATCCGCTGCTTTTGACTCTTCTCCATCACCATCCACGTTTTTCTTTTTTACCACTGTAAGGTTTTTTCAAGACAGTCAAATTTATCTATTCATGCCAATGAGAAAAACATGCACGAGCAGACCGAGGGAGCCATTGCCTTTAATCACTATGCGTCATCTAGATGTGGAAAAAGTATGCCTTCTTTAGACTACATGAATGGAATAATGAAAAAAGAGCGGAAAAATAACTGTCGCATATCTTGATACCTGTAGCCTCTCTATGTCTAATAACGGGACAAATTAACAGATAAATTCAAGGCTATACAAAGTTGTAATGGCTCATAGCACACTCATATATTTAGCACAGTATTTAATCAGCCTTTAGGCTTTTGGCAGAAGGAGGCAAGTCAAAGTAGACCCTAATCCAGAGTAATATTTACTTAACATTTTAAAGTTGTCGTCCCACCTGCTTGCTCTCTCCTTGTATAATTATACATTTTTTTATCTTGTTTTATCTTTGCACTCTAGTTTTGGTTGCCTTTGTGGCTGCTGTTATTCTGCACAGCTCGTGTTTATCCGTCTCTACAAAAAACAGATTACCTTGCTGACTGGAACTGTTTCCACCAAGATTTTACCCCTGAGAACATTTTTTATACTCTGACTCTCTTCTGTTTCTGGTAATGACAATTAAAAGGCTGTTGTGGGTCTAATTTCTCGATAACAGCACTTTCACAATATTAAGTGTCAGTCTTTTTTTGTTTTATAGCTTATTGGAAATATTCTGCATCACGATGCCATAAACTCTGTTCATTAGTAATGAATTCATGAACGACTGCTCTTTCACAGCAAAGTCCTGCTCTCCTGGGTTTTAATAAAGACATGTTGTTGATTTACTGGGAAATCTGCTTTCCATAAACTAAGCAGTCAGTTTTCCTTTATCTGTCTTTTCTTTGACATTGTTTATGTTTCCTTTTTCTGGTATTTCTGTCCTTCTATTTATTTATATATCTGCTTTCTTACCACCCAATCCGCTTTCCCAGTCTTCGTCCCTTTTTCACTTCTCTGTATGTGTTCATTGCAGTTCTTGTGCACGGTCGTTGCCATCCTGCTGCATTACTTCTTCATGTCCACATTTGCCTGGATGTTTGTCGAGGGTCTTCACATCTACCGAATGCAGACGGAGCAGCGCAACATCAACTACGGAGCCATGAGGTTCTACTACGCCATCGGCTGGGGTGTGCCCGCCATCATCACAGGTAAAACCGAAACGTATCTCAGCGGAACAAGGAAACAGGCACCGCTTCAGCTACGCCTTCATCGGAAAAAAAACACTATCCGTCACGTTCGTTCAGAGCAAGCGTGCAGATAAGGTTTTCCCGTTGACACTTGTATTAAAAAGGTTTCAGTGGCATTTTAATATTGAGATAGTAAAGCAGAGATTCACAAGCAAGCAATTACTGCTATGAGACGTGTAATATCTGCCAGCTTTACTTTCCTATTCCTCCACACACATGCACACATTTGCTGTTTCCATCCAGAACCACAACATGCTGTCAACCGACCCCTATCTGCAGCTGTCTCCCTTTGCCTCAAGAATGGATCTGTCTCCCACTACCTTATACAAACACACACACACATATATTCTTTGCCTCAGGCACTAAAGGTGTGTTAATCTGTCTGCCTTCATTTAGGCTTTTCCTGTCTCTAGTTTTGCAATTGAATTTTAAATGTACATAGCCATGAATGTCAGAGCCTTGACAGTGATCTCTAAAGCCAGGATACAACGGGAGTGAAAGCATCACCAATCACAAACACCTCCTAACATGAGAGGACAATGTGAAATGAACACATGCAAGTTGCGTAAGATAAAACACACTGTTGTGGTTATTTGGTGTTGAACTGTAGAAGCTGTGCATAACAATTTTCTCAACTCTTTAGGCTTTTTCTTATTAGATTAATTTAAATGTAAAGATGCAACAAAGCGTAAGTAAAGCTGACATCAATGAAAGTGGAGAGAAACAAAAGAAATATAACATTAGTTTGGACTTTGACGGTTTTCACAATATTAATAGCACAATAATAGGATCATATTACAAATGAAAACTTCTGTGCATTTTATTGGGATTTTATCTGGTACACAAACACAAGCTTGCATAGTTGTGCATTTTCAAAAGAATGATAAATTTTTTATTAGTTTTTTATTTGTTTTAAGAGGGATTGCAATAAAGAAAAAATGAATAAAGCTTAGGTGAGATGAGTGGTTCTCAGAAAGTACTGTATGTCACCAGCAGTGCCTCATCTTAATCTGTGTGATTTATTACAAACTTATCTATCTGTCTCTATGTCTTTTTTTCCCAGGCTTGGCTGTTGGCTTGGATCCTGAAGGATACGGTAACCCAGATTTCTGTTGGATCTCCATGTATGACAAACTCATCTGGAGCTTCGCAGGTCCTGTTGGGATTGTCTTACTGGTAACTGTCGTCCAGCAAATCCAATACACTGTAATCACTCTGAAAGTGCCCAAGCCTGAATGAAATACTATCAAAGCAGTAAAGTAGTTGAAGTAAATAATCAATAATGAAGTCTTAAAAATTATATTTTTTGGGTTCCTCTCAAAAAATAAACACCAATTATGTGTCTACAACCATAAACAAAAGTGTACTGAACATCATGTGAAAACTTCATATCTGCTTTTCTGGCTTTTAATCTTGAGCTTGACTACTAGGCAGGTTTCTGTCATCTTTCACAAGTTGCAGCAATACTACTAAATGGCAGAAAGAGATTCAACTTGAACTTGGTGGAGCAAAAATTTTATTGCTTGCCTCAATATGGTAAAATCTTTCAATTTGAAAAATCTCCTCAATAACCCACTTTTACCAAACATTAAAATGGATCCTCTACTTCTGCAATCACTACTTTAATTTAAAATCTCTCCATGGTGTGCACCATTTTACTGAAACCAGTATTTGTTTTGTCACGTGTGGATACATTTGTCTGAAGCCAAATCGGTTGACATTAGATGGCCATTTTATCCACATTGACTTTGTGCCATGTGTTTAACTTGATAATACATGTTCCTTGGAGCAGAATTTAATTTATCGAAATGCATTAAGTATTTTGTCTAAACATAAGTATTGATCTCCCTTTAACCAGATGAACGGAGGGATTTTCATGAGTGTGGCCAAGATGTCCTGTAATCCATCTCAGAAGGAGACAAAGAAACTTCCTGTCATGTAAGTAACTTGTTCAACTCTCTTTCTTATTTATATTGGCTGTTGTAAACTAAATAGAGATTAATATAAATAGTTTTCCCGCCAAAACGAACCAAGAAAAAAATCCCTTAACTGTTTGCACTTGTGGAAAGAAAACACATGATGTTCTCATTTTATCACACAACATTGGTCTCAGATAAGAAAGAGTCATTTCATTGAGTTTTGGACTTAGCAGCAATCCTTCATCCTAAACGAGAATGTGACGACAGTTTACGGGAAACACATCTTTTAACAGAAAAAAACTCGACCATATGGTCTCTGCTAGACGCTTTTAGCACATTTTATTTGTGTGTGTGTGTGTGTGTGTGTGTGTGTGTGCGTGCGTGCGTGCGTGCGTGCGTGCGTGTGTGTGTGTGCAACATCAGTCCTTGCTTACATTTTTTATTTCAAAGCTCAGGCTTCCATAAAACAAGCAGATTTGTATTTTCTGCACCATAAAGCATCTATCATTTGTATATATTTATAATAAAATTGACCACAGCTTATATGAATGATCGTGAATATCTCCAACACAGATTAGTATACTGTTCTCGTCCTGTGTGATGAAGATATCATTATTTTTCACTCTCCTTTTGTTTCTGTTTCAGTGCTACAATCCGAAATGCCTTTCTGCTGCTGATGGTTGCCACCTCCACCTGGCTGTGTGGCCTGATGGCCGTAAATAACAGCATCCTCGCCTTCTACTACATCTTTGATGTCCTCTGCCTACTGCAGGTATACACAAAGTACATCATGTGCATTCCTGATGTGCATTCGGATCTTAGAAAATCCAGACGTTAAACCTGTATATCTCCTGCCTGTTTTCTCGATCTCAGGGCCTTTCGGTGATGCTGGTCTTCACTGTGCTCAACTCTGAAGTTCAGGAAGCCTGGAGAGTGGCCTGTTTGGGTAAGAAGAGCCCTGCAGAAGACCCGCCGAGACCGCAACAGAACACTGTAAGTCCCAAACCTTCCGCTTTTCTGAACCATATGCAGGTTCATCCATAATCTGTCCTAAAGTGATTTTAATATACCTTTTATTTAATCAGCACATTAGCCATAAAATAAGGGGAAGCATAGTTAGAATGATTTAAATGATCTTTAATGCCCCACAGGGAGGAGATTTTTTAACTGTAATGGTGCACAGAGTGAATCTAAAGTCCTGATGTGAAGCAGTACATCATCTCTCTGCATGATCACGAGTCCTTGAAGTTTCTTTAAGGCACAATTTCACTCTTTCCATTACTTGACAACACAAAACATTCTCCTGTCCTCCTGTCCTTCCACTTCCCTCAGTCCATCCATCAATCTTTCCTGCCCTCCCTTTGCTCCTCTTCAGCTGCCCTCGGGGTTTGCTGCTGACCCACATTAAACAATACACCACCTACTGCTGCAACACTGCCTGTTCTTTAGCCTCTTCGACGAAAAGCACAGAGCAGTACTTACGTCGTCGGTGTGAGTGTGTCTGTGCATGTTGGTAAAATCCTATCCTACTTTCACCTCTTCACTCACTCTTCTACCCCCCCCCCCCTCCGTGTTTATTAATTCAGCTCAGTGCACATTAGCCACTGCTGTTCTGTTAAGGACTCTTCCCTCTCATCCGTTTGTGCATTTGTGTCTGTTTGTGAGCTATATGCATATGCACTGTGTGCCTCATATACAGTTTGAATTGAATATGAGCCCCAAGAGACACATGAATGCATTGTGCGGTAGGATGTGTTTGGATGAGCAATTGTGTGTGTGTGTGTGTGTGTGTGTGTGTGTGTGTGTGTGTGTGTGTGTGTGTGTGTGTGTGTGTGTGTGTTTTATTCGCCCATTTCCTCTCCTTCAGTGAGTCTTTTGGGAATGAAACCTGGAACTATTATTGGACGAATACTTTGGGGTTTTATCTTTGGTAGGCAACGTATATTAATGGCTGCTTATTAGTGTGCTTTTTTTCCTGTCTGACTCATGTCCTGCCGCATGTTATTTATGACTATAGTTACTTAGAATTTACAAAATGGGGAGGGCTGTCTCATTTAAATGCTGGCGCTCACGCTCCACTTTCCTAGTTTGCTCATTTCATTTCTCATGGCTAGGCAGGTTTTCCAAAGGTAATGGAAAAATACATTAGTGACATGTTTTAGGGCTAGCAAAGCTTTATTTTTCATTGTTTCAGATGTAAAAAAAAAAAAAGAAAAAAAAGAATAGTATTTTAACAATACTTTTGCAAAAACATATTATTACATATTTTATAGAATGAATGTTTTACAAATCACAAAGTGGTTTCCTTAAGCGCCATGTCCAAATCTACTGTGGATCCAATGCAAAAGCCATTGAAACTTCTGCTTTTGAGTTTAAAAGTTTATTTGAAAAGAAGCACAGAGAAGAAATGAAAAAGCATGAAGGGTTGTTCATTATTTATGTTAACAAGTATTGCAACTGCATCAGCACAGCAGGGTCTTTTTAGAACTGACTTCTTTTTTCTCCCACAAAAATATGACCCGGTTTCAAACCGGGTCATATTTCAAAGTTTACAGCGTGCATCTTGGTATCTTCGATTTCAAGCAAAACCTTATATGCTTTATCTGACAACACCATGCTTACAAGAGCTGGATAGTAGTTTGCAAGACAGGGTACAATATATAAAAGACATTATAGGCGTTTTAAGAGTGTTTTCTCAGTGCACACCTATTATATAGTCATTTTAAAATTAATGAAGGAAACAAGACACGGATTATAAAATTAAAATTCTGAGATTTTAACTATTTTCTACACATTAAACTAAAGACATATTTAAATCTTTGGGTCTTTGGTAAAAATCAGTCATATTTCTATGTTGTTGCTTTTTGTGTGTGTGTGTGTTCAAGGCTCAGAATCCCTACCATAATGCATCTCTGTTAGAGCAGAGTGGGCTGCACCGCATCACCCTGGGAACTTCAACCATCTCCTCTGTCAGCTCTGCGAGGTATTCCTTCCATCAGTAATGTTTACACAGATTCACTAACTAATTAGCAATTAGTCTGCTGTAATTGTTTTGTGTCAATAGTGGAAATTCACAGTCTCTAAAAACAATCTAACTCGTTTCAGTTCTATGGCAAATACGTTTCAGATGATTCTAGGTATCAAACAGTGCAGTCAATTTCAGTTCATTATTCAAATTGGTTTAAATGGTTTTCCATCTTAGGGAAACCAGCAGATTGCATTTAGTCACTGACTTTAAGTCGACTGACCATGCATACAGAAGAGAAACAGAAGCACTAATCTAGAAGAACTTTGTTAAAAAAAAAAGGGAATTTAATGATAGGGTTGTGTAAAAACACCTTACATATTTTTTTCTCCAACCTTTAATTTCATAAACTTCAGTACATTTATTCTGTGGACAGAAATTTCTGGCGAAGCTTTGAACTTGTTTTAATCTTTAAAAAATATTTGAATTGCCATATGTAACTTAAGCCTATTGATAGGTTTGTTAATCCTTACCACTGTGGGGTTCCTCAAAGCTCCTTTCTTGGATCTATTTTATTTATGGTTTAAAGTATTTCTTTATGCCATCTTTTATATTCAGCTTTTCTTTTAACTCAGTGGATCTTTCAAACCAACAATTGCTCAACACTTATTCAGATGAATCCTTACAGACTCATCTTTTCACTGGCACTTTATTACTTAACTGCATCTTTTGGGAGTTTGGACAAAAAAAAAAAAAAGAGTTTTGTTGAAACTCTAATTCCACAGATGTATAAATTCTACCAGAGTAAAAGTTCAGATTGTTTTACATTTTTCACTAGGGAAATATGCCATTGTCAAAAAAAATGATATTGCTTTAAGGCTTTTTACACATCTTTAACATGGGTGACAACAAATGTTTGTCTGTGCTCTGCTGCAAGAAGTATCACTATTTATCCAGTTTAGACCAAATGCTTCCCAACATAAAGAGGATAAACTGAGGCTGGCTTTGAATGACAGGGTCATTCATCATTCAAATAGGGCTGTATCAGTGGTTTGTCAAGGCTCTGCTGTCCGAGTTAGGATTAGGTTGCTTTCCTGGGGAAATTCCCTTGCTAGTAAAATCCCCACTGTGTGCCTTTTTTGGGTCAGTGGAATAAAGATGAAGAAAATTGGACTGAACAATGCACTGTACTACATGTAGAGCGACACTAATGTACCCTTAAAATGGCAGTTGATGTCTTTAGGGCTCAGTGATTGTCTCACAGAGTTTATGTAGAGCACACACATTAGATGGCAGGATGTGTTTTTAATCTATTTGGGTCTACTGAGTGCTGCGTATGTACTTATCTGTCCTCGCTTGTCTTCTCCGCCTCTTAGAGAAAATCTGTTGGCACGTCAGAATCTGGAGCAAAATATCGTCCAAACTGGAGCGACTGACCTGGATGTAGCCATGTTCCACAGAGATGGAGGTTAGGGTGCAGAAACACACAATAACAACGAAAGGTTTACAGTAGCAGCGCCTAATTTCAATCCTCAGGGAAGTGTCTTGCATGTTATAGATTAAAAAAAATCAAATTTAATTAAAAAAAACACTGGATTCAATGGATAAACTGGTTCCTCAGCATGTCAAGTTCTGCAGGTGCCTGCTAATAAGTTCCTGTTCCTTTAAATTATGTGTGGTGATGCCAAGAAACATGCAGAACTCCCCTGAGGCCTTGAATTCAACATCATGGATTTCTATGTTCTCCATAAACTTATCCTCTTTTAAAATTCAAATAATTATTTCTACTTCTGAACTATTTCATTGCATCTCAATGCTACGTCTTTATCTCATCTTTATTGCTTTACTGTTTATTCACTTTTGAACCATGACATGTTCAGGTGGGGATTCAGATTCAGACTCAGATCTCTCTATGGATGAAGAGCGAAGTCTCTCCATCCCTTCATCTGAGAGCGACGACAACGTGCGTCTCCGGGGTCGCATTCAACGGCGATTCAAGCGCTCCAATCACAGTGAACGTCTACTCACGGAACCCAGCAACAATGGCACCAAAGGTAAATAAGGGACTTTCTTGTTTTAATTTTCTTGGAAGCACACAAAGAGATCACATCTATAAAAAGGAAGATTTCATCATTATATTTAATAAAGAACTCACGTAAAAACTTGCAGGAAATTGTCCTTTCTGCAAGCTTTTTACCAACAATAAAAGTATAAAATATGGGCCTCAAGGGAAGTCGTGTAACTTTTACATGTGTCAATTCTTTGACTGTCCAAAGTCAAATAATAGGTCATTAGCAGCACTCTGGAGAACTGGACGGCCAACTGAAAAGGCAACTTAGCATTTGAATGTAGTTTGTTGGACCAAGTCGTCGGACCTTAAGGACTGGATTTGAAGACCCCTGGTACAAAACATTGGTCTTCTGGCACATTGATTATGCTTTACATGAAAACCACAAACCTAAATAGAGTACCTTAAATAGTCTCCACCTTGCCATAATTAAACCTCAGTACAAATTTATCTGTATATTTAAAGGCCTCTGACATTTGTTTTAGAGACTGTTAGCATACAAACAGCAATCAGCAATAATTCATCAACCAAAAAAATGTAAATGAGAAAATCTGCAAAACTACCAAGAAATGTACTCGCAACGAGGGGCATGTGGATGTTTGTTTGCTGGAAACAAATCCTAACTCATTATGTTGAAAACATGTAGCAGGGATTGCCACATCTAACACCTAAGACAAGAAACTGTCAGTGCCAGTTGTCATTATCGACTACCTTTCTCTTTCCGATACTCATTAACTTATATCATCATCTATGCTCCTGACAATGGCTGATAAATGTCATGCCTAAATGGTTCTTGTGAAAGGCCAGATATACTCAAATCAATAAATCAATATAAGTAATCAGTTTTTTATCCTAATAAGCCACTTGGATCAGTTGAACTCTATTCAGGTTCAAGTCAGAGCACAGATGTGTTTTGCAAGATCCAGGTGGCCAGCAAGGCCAAATCAATATATCACTGCAGTCAATTCAAAGAGAATCGCTGAGTTGGTGGGCTTTTTTACGGAAAGGTCACAATTTTAAGGGGTTCCATTGACTATGACAAAACATTAACCCCTTAAGAAACATAATATGTTAGAACCTGTCAGCTTAATATCCACTAACTTCCAATCACTGCAGATTATGACAAAGATTGAGAGACTCTCCAATAAAAAACCAGTGGGGAAAAAGACCACAACAACAAATATAAAAACGTTCCTAAAATGTTGGTTTATAAGCAGATACTAGAAAGAATAATTGAATGCAAATCTAATAGTTCTTTTTAATACTGAATTTATTTCAACACTAATAAACAGCACAATATGTCTCATCACATTTGACACGATTATCCGTATTATAAACATGCATATTCAATAGTTATTGACTGTAACATGAAATGTAATATCATTTTCCTGACCTGTTTGCTGTGTTCCTGAATCCCTATGACTCTGTTTGTTCACGGATGTTCTTTAACAATTCTCTGAGGACTTCACAGAGCAGATGTGTTTTAGTCACAAACTGGTGGATTGCTTTTGTTGTGACTTCTGAAGGCACGGAAGTTTATTTGTGGGGTATACAAGTATCGAAAAGGACGTTGAATATAAACCCATGTCAAACTTTTCAGATTTTTCTGGGTAAAATATATTAAATACTTAATGTCAAATAAATGTAGATGTTCAAAAACTGACAATCAAAAATAGTGATCCTAATATATATCAGGGTGTCCGCGGGTTTCTAAAAGGTAATAAAAAAAACTTAGGCCAAATAAAAGCCTTTAAAAAGTAGTAAAAAGTAGGAAACCTCATCTGATGAGGTAGAACATTTTTTAGCCCAACTGGGGCTATAAGTTTTTATTCTTTGTAAACTCGGTTATATGCAGGCATATCTCCTTAAATTACTTGCACGGATTTATTTATTTTTATGCTGCAAGTAGGACCGGAGTGATAGGGATGGCATCACGTGCAGACCACCTCGCGCGCGCGCTCTCTTAATCAATCTGGGTACAGCCAGTGTTGCCAGATTGGCCGGTTTACCAGTTTTCATTTTGATTTTGATGGTAAAAAGTGCTTTGGGCGGGTCGAGATAATTTGAAGTCAGATTGGCGGTTTTTGAGTTAACCTATTAAAACACATGTCCACGCATTACTGGTTCATAGCAAAGTCTCCCTGAGCTTTCTTCATCACTGATTAGCCAACGTCATCTGCCAGGGCGTTTACAACATAGATAGTAGCGCCACAAATTATGCTAGTGTTAGCAGCAGGTGGATAAATTTAGCGGGAAGATGTTGAAGGGGGGAAAATATAAGAAGTGGCGCACGGCACCTGCTGCAACACTCCGATTAGTTAACATCTCAAGTCAGTTAAACGTAATCCCGCCTACCCCATTTTACCATCGGCTAACATCAGATCCGTTGGTGCATACGTTGATTTGGTTGGTCGCCACGCCCGTTAGCTTCCCCAGTCAGGGCGGAGAGCCGCCGAAGCATTAAGAAGGCGGGGCTTCGGAGCCAGATCGAAGGCTTTCATTTGATTCCTGTCGTCGTTTAACCCGTCCTCTCTCGCCTGGTTGGTGCAGAACCAAAAAGAGGTTGTCCGGGGCTGAAGCCGTCCGTCGTCACCCTCAGTGCTCTCCGGTTTATTCCCACCTCGGGAGAGTATGCGGTTCCGCTCACAGAGCAATGTGAGGATAAACCTTTTTGACATATTAGTAAAAACTATGAACTAATGCATGTTGTGAAATCTTGATTAATCCATCTCCTAGAGTTCCCACTTAATTGTAGCTCATTTGCTTGCTCTACACTCTAATATGTCTACAGAGCCTCTATCAGACACTCTGTCACTCCGTCTTTCTCTTCTTAATATCTGTCTGTCACTACACCGGTATAGTTGTTGCTTCGTGCTGGTAGTAAAAAATATTTTGATGGTTGTATGAAAGGTAGTAAAAGGTAGTAAATACAACTTAAAGATCTCTGTATATACCCTGTACATTAACCATGTTAAATCTATCAAATTTCAAATTTGTAATCTAGATTTGGATGGCAATGACCTTCTGTCCTACTGGCCTGCTTTGGATGAATGTGACGTCTTGCAAAAGTGGGGCTCAGAGCGCCCCCTGGGGGGGGATTACAACAAGGATGCTGCCAACAACAACCAGTTTGATGCAGCCCTCACCAGCGGAGACGAGAACGGCCTCACCCAGCCACACAGGCACCGCAAGGGTGAGAGAAACATTCAAATACTTTTTTTTCTTCTTTTGTTCAATCTACTCAATCAGATGCAGGAAAAATTTTGTCTTTCCCTTGCATCTGATTTGCATCATTGCAAGGTTATTATATGTAATCTGCTTTTGGCTGGCTTGATTTTCATACATATATTAACATCTTCATTGTATTCTCCTAAAAATGTCCCCAGACATAGACTGAAAATTTCAATTTGTGTTTATGATGTCTTAAATTCAGGCTAATAAGCCTAGGAGATCTTGCTCAGACACATATTTTCATGTCTTTTTCATGTCTTTATTTCTACATAACCTACATTCGGTACTCCTGTAGTTTTCTTCTCTCACATCATTTATGAATGTCCACTCATTGCTAAATTTTCTTAACTTATGACCTTAATAGTCATTCTTAGTTTCCTATTTTCTTTTTTCAGGCATCTTGAAGAATCGCCTTGGTTGTCAACCTGGACTTCAGGGTCTGTCCACCATGGGCCGTGTCCCTAGTGAACTCAACTGGTACCGTACCTCTACACTCGGCCACCGAGGTGTTCCAGCAGCCTCATATGGTCGCATGTACTCCGCCACAGCCGGTGCCTCAGGAGGATCGGGTTCTCTCTCCCAGCCAGCCTCCCGCTACTCCTCAAGGGAGCACCTAGACTCTCTTGCCAGGAGGCAGCTGACCAGGGATCCTCTTGGAAGACAGACTGTTGGGGGATCAAGAGAGCGTCTGGACTCTCGTGGTTCCAGGGATAACCTGGATCTTCTTCCCAGAAGGAGGGAGCTAGGGTTGGGACTAGGAGCAGGGCTCGGAGGCTTGGATCACCAACGAATATCTTCATCTAGAGAAAACTTGTCAGGATCCAGGGACAGACTGGACAACCATCATGCCACCAGCTTTCATGCTTCAAGAGAGGACTTGAGTGGAAATGGAGGAGCTGCAGGAGCCGGAATGGAGGGATACCTCAGTGGCTCCAGGTCCCAGTTGAACACATTAACTCGGCGACAGGCCTCATCACGCGAGCACCTCGGAGAAGCTCTGATGACCAGTAGGTCCAGGGAGCAGTTGGAAGCCAATGGGGTGGGAGCACAGCCTCAGCCTTGTCGGGAGTGGCTTCGTAGTCTACCTCCCCGCCAGCCCTCACACCCTGACCAGCCACTGTCTGCATCTCCTCCTCCCCCAATCTCAGAGGAGCCGCAACAAGAACAGCTACCTCCTCCAGCTCATGTCAGAGGACGCCTGGACTCTGCACCTTCATGTAGGTACCCTGGTCAGACTGTCCCCCAACTTGCAGGTTCAAATCCAAACCCTCTGGTTCGACAGCCGTCCAGTGAACAGCTGGACATTTTGTCCTCTATCCTGGCATCCTTTAGTACCTCCGTCCTTAGTCCTCCCACTGCCTCTAATCCCGGCCCTAATGGCTCTGTCCATGGACATTCCCCATCCCCACCCCAATCCACCACTCACAGCATATCGGAGGTCTCTCCCGACTCAGAGTAAGTTGGTCCATGCGCATCATTATGGACTAACACCCACATGTCCATTTGCTTTCATTTTCCTCCACCTCCCATCATCCTGAAATATCATTTTCTTTTTTTTTCTTTTAATAGCATTTAGCTCGACTAAACAGTCGGACAATACAAACTATGAAGTCATGACAATTTGTAGTTCATTAAACCGGTCTCACAAAATAGTGTTGTGAACACCTTATTCAGAATATCTACCAAGACATAAACATACTGGTATTGACTTGTATCAGTAGTAATAGCATCAAAGCAAATTGCGTTGTTTTTCGACTTACAACCAGAAGACTTTCAACTCCGATGGGATGTCACTCCGACTTTCAAGACCACTAAAACATAACACCAGAGCTGGGGTATTTAATCGATTTAAAACAAACGTTCACTCATTTCTTGTCTTAGTTTGGTTCGTTTGTGTATATATGTGACCTCAGTAATCATACTAGGACCAGAACATACTAAAATGTTTGGTGGAGTCGGCCACGGTACCGTTCCAAAACAAACCATTCGTGAATGTAATCTGACACAGATCCAACACAGATACCATTTATATGCTGCAAGCTTGGGCCAAATGCTGCATCGAGGAATATGGTTAAACCAATTCATAAACGATGGCTTTGGGTCATTTCCATTAAAAATCAATCCCCATGCAACTTTTAAGATGTCTTCTCAAAATCAGTCTGTGTACTTCTCTGATAACTTTGCCCGAAATAACACCCAGAGACACACGGCTGATGTGATTCAATTGTTTTTGAAAAGCTCTGAACATGGCATCCTCTTCCTCTATTTACATTGGATATCATAGACACATCTGACTAATAAACAGACTAAGCAATCTCACAGAGTTTTATCTGTGTAAAAAGAAACTAAAACATTGGAAAATGTTGCAAGTTAAAAACCCATAAAGTTATTTTAAACTGAAACTGCCATCACTGTTTGCTACAGTACCTGATACCAATAAGGCTTCATGATACAAACATCACACACAACCTTGCTTAAACCAAAAAATAGCTTTACAGGTTAGCATCTTTGTGTTGTTTGAATGGACTTTCTGATGTTCCTTTTTTTCCCCCCTGTACCTTAGAGCCCACAGAAGTGAGGGACAGTCTTGATGACAGCCTCAACATCTATTAATGCATTGCAACAGTGCTGGGACCAGCTCAAAGGTCGTGGATGGGCCTGAAATAAGGGGACAACTTGGGAAGTAGAAACGCGTTAACTCAGTGGAAACAAAAAGATGAAGATAAACATGAAGAAGATAAAACAAATTGTGGCACAAGAGAAAGGTGATGAATGGGTTGTCTTGTGTATATCACGTTTTTAAGTCCCACCGCTCACAATCTATGGTTCTATGGACAATGAATCATCCACCTAATTCTACTACCTAAGAACGGTTAGACAAAAAAGAAAATATCAAATATCAAATAAAATAAAACTCCTCCGCTGTTAAACACATGACCTAAATCCAATAAGACCTGTCAAAACAAAAGAAAAAGTGTCTGTAAATAGCCTTTTTATACATTTTTTATCTTTTTCATTGAAGGTGAAAAAATATCTTGTGATGATTCTTTTTTTTTTTTACGCTGTCGTGTCCGTGTGAGGTTGCGAAAGAGTTTTATAGCGAGTGATGTCTCGTGTGTTGCTGAGGAAATTAATTTCCCCTACAAAGTTAAAAATAATTAAATAATCCTACAATTTTCTCCCCCAGAAATACATTCTCCTCAGAATGTTGTCCTCAAACCTTTGAACTTTATGTAAAGCGACAGGGGTCCAGCAATAGAGTATCCGATGAGATTATGACAAGACTTGTTTGAAGGGTTACTATCAAAGTATCGAAACGTGATTGTACACAGAGGAAGGTATTATTATAGGAGAGCTGATGGACAAGATGATTGTGCAAAGAAAGATTGCTAACAGCAAATTAGATTCGAAGATGTTTAACTTTTAAACTGCTGTCACATGTGTCCGCTGTGATGGGAAGAGTGTGCTCTTTTTTTTTTTTTTTTTTTGATCTGATGTACATAATCGTGACCTTGTCATCTTTTTGTGTTACACTTGGTGCTGTCTGAACCAGACCCTATCAGTCCACTGATGTAACATGAACACATCGACTGAGTAAAAAAAAAAAAAAATGGTTGGGTGTAAGTCAATCTCGCCGCCTGCCTCTCTCTCCACGAGGCAGGATCTGGTAACAACCACTTCACCTTCAAGGTATCTTTTACACTTTGATGCATCATGACTCAACCTGCCTTGAGGGGCACCACAGAAGCAGCTGAATCTCTTCTGCAGCAACCAGGAAACTCATTTGTAAGCGCTTCTCATGCATAAGGCTCTTGTGCAAATCTAAGCCAAAGGAACATAAACCAATATGAAACACTGTTTTACCCTTGTTTTAGTGATGAAAATGCCTTCCACAGGGTGTAATGGTTGTAGGAGTAATCCACCTTTCTTTTTTTAGAGCTATGATTTATTTTACATATATTTTGCCACAAATATAAACCAAAATGAGACTTTTTTTTTTTTTACTGAAGCCTTAGTTCTACATTACAATATAAACAGCTATGTCTAACATTTTATCCCACCGTTCTAACTGAAGTACAATGTTGATGAATCCCAGAATGCCCAAATATGTCTTGAAGACATAAAAGCATAAGTGAAGCTGGCATGCAGCGAGGAGTCTACCTGACCGTAACAGCTCAGCATCTTCCCACTACCAGACTCTCGCTCCAGGAAATATTCCAGACAGGAAGCACTTTTCCCAAATCTAATCAGGCTCTAAGACATTCACCGTGAGCCGAGTAAAAGTGTGTTTTACAAAGACGCTTTCAAACAAATGGTCTTTTCCAGCTAATTAAAGGAGTAACAGAGAATGAGGTATTACTTTAGATAAGTCATAGCTTCTGCTGCTGTGCACTACCTAACAAAAAAGGAAGAAGAGATGTCAACAGTGTCAGCACTGAAAGCTATGATTACTTTCACACAGATGTTAGCCAAAACAGTTAGTTCCAAGCTTAACGGGGTAGTCCAGGTTTTTATTAAGTGAGCGTCTCTTTAAATGTTACAGCAGGTATTAAATCCGGCCCAGTATACAACGCTAATAGGGAATTCATTTAGTGTAAATTACTAAAACACTAACGGTGTTGCATTCTTAATAGATATGTATACTTACTGGTTTGTGATAAAGCTTTTTGACGTTACAAGTGAGTTTGAGTCTTGGTCGAGGAAGCCCTTAGTTTCACTAAACTAAAAAAAAGAAATCTTCAAATTAAAATAGTTGAAATTAAATTAGTCTAAATGAGGAAGATCTTTCAGAAAATTAATAGCTGCAACCTGTAAAAAACAGGTAAATAGAAAAACAGAAGTTGTGTAAAATTCCTCAGAACAGACAGAGAAGACAGCCAAAGTTGTAAATCTAGACACAATCAGGAGTAGGATTAACAGGGTTGGAAACCGTGACAGTTTCCTAAAATGCATAGCCGCAGGGAGGAAGGTGTGGACACCACTCATCACGGTGACAGAAATAGTTACAAAAAAAAACAGTAAAAGAGGAGGGAAAAGAAAACTTCTTTTGTCAGAATCATTGCCAAAAATGCTCCTGCTGCAGGAAAACCACCTGTCAGTTCCGTTTTTACCTTTTTCTCCGATTAAACTTACATGAGATCTATTTTGTTCAGTGATAATTTATTGACATGGTGTGAATTTTAGTTTTTTTTTTTTCAATGAAAGATTATTTTTTATCAAAAATTTGTTTTCCTTTAAGTCCAAATGTTCCCCTTTATTAAACATAGAACTTGCAACCCTCTCGATGTCCAAACAGCAAATTAACATCTGATCCAATGCAGATAAATAGGAACTGCCAAAACCAACAGACTGCATTTAATTAAGGACATATTTATCTTCTTTAAATGCTTATGCAGGACAAATGTGGAATTCACTATTCTACTCATTCCTCTTTACAAACTTGCACATAACTGGGCGTTTGTATCAACATATAGGTAAAAAGTAAAAGCCAATAGGATCCATACAAGACAGATTTGAGTCTAAAATGTTGTCATGTGTTGTGGAAAAGGGAAAAAAAGGGGGGAAGGAAAGACAGAAAAAAGGTGGTGGGATGATGAGATTGTATTTGTCGGCTTGTGTGTTCATTATGAGATGCCTTCTGTCCCTCCGTTGGGACAGAAACAGCTGTTCCCCTGTTTTTGCAGAAACAAGAGAAATGTTGGACATTAAAAAAAAAAAGACTAATTCCTACCAGACTGTCTGTGTGTGTGTGTGTATGTGAATTCTGTCTGGGTTTACCGTTTCATATTCATTAGAAAATGTTAGGGAGTAAAGCAGCTTGCAGAGGAGAGGCAATTTTATTCATTTTCAACAAGGTGCTTCCGACTGACTGGTTCTGACTCAAATTGCCCCGTCTCACTCAGAGGCAGAGCTAAGTTGCAAGCTTAGTACAGTCACCATAGGGAGAACGCTCT
Source organism: Orestias chungarensis (assembly GCA_032876305.1). NCBI lineage: Eukaryota > Metazoa > Chordata > Actinopteri > Cyprinodontiformes > Cyprinodontidae > Orestias > Orestias chungarensis. The sequence continues at coordinate 204,814 of JAVLVB010000465.1, forward strand.
CTGGTACAATATCACCAATATCCTTGGATAAAGGAAAGTTTATTACGCATTCCTTTGTTTATGGAAATAACTATTTGTACCAACACTTGTTGATTCTGACAGCAAAATCTCATAGCACACATATGAGCATGCTCCACATGAGCGTTACAGAAACTGCGTTTAGAGATGAATTTAATGCAAACAAAATATTTCAGTGAAAATAAGAAAACACTTCACACTAAAAGAAATTAAATAAAATCGAAGCCATAGTGGAAAAAACTAAGAGGAACAAACAGATGAAAGCATTAGTGTTGTTTGTTAAGTAAGCAAATATATATGTATTTTCAATTTTACAACATTCTTGTGCAATTGTTGTTCTCCAAACATTAGTACCACATTCGTTTGGGATCATTTACAATAGCTTTGTTATATCCAAGAGTTCTGTTTCCTTTTAGGCAGAGAAGCCACAGAACCAGCTGCCTTAAAAAAAAAAAAACTGTACAATGCTTTCCTAGGATCAGTCGTATGCTGTAAATTCTTTTCCTAGATTCAGTCTTAAAAGTTCACTTTAAAATATAAATCAATAACTTTTGTTAATATTTGAATGCAGATATTTCTACAAAAGAAATGTGCTACAGTATACAGGTACATCTGCATTTAAGTTAAAGTTTCATATTTGTTCCCAGTCATCTCACAAGAGCATAATCATCTATTATGTAGAATAAAAACAGAGTGACATATTCCAAAACTTTGATTCTTGTATTTTGATTATTATGGCACACAGATGATGAAAAGCCCAAATAAAGTATCGTTGAAACTGTTAAAAAATAATAATAATACAACTTCAAATGTTTCCTTAAAAAGGATCTTTCAGTTACAGTCACTATTGGCTACAATCAGATGGAAGATCGTTGACTGGACCAATGTACAGAAGATATTCATCGACACCTTTTACAAGAAGGGTAAGTCACAAAAGGTCAACTCTAAATAATCAGATTGTTCACAGAGTTCTTTATAAAATCATATTAACAGAAAATTAAGGGCCAGAACGCAGCCATAGACCTGGCAATTGCAAGCTAGTTGCCCAAACACGTATTCAGGAAAAGTGCAGCTTAAGCTTAAAACTTCTGTTTTGATCGTTTTTTGATTGGTTTAATGTAATATTACATTTAAGAGGTTTACTTTACCTGTAAGCATTATTCATAATAAAAAAATAGATGCTTAAAATATTTTTATTATCTAATACTACAAATAACTTTTCTGAACTGACCCGTCAAAAAAAAAAATGTCACTTTTATGCAATATTTGATTTTTTTTTTTCAGATGTACCTGTATATGTAATCTAAATTTTTTATTTTAAAGAAGAGAGAGGAACAAAGTGACGGAGCCAAGAAAGGAGGAAGAAAGGAATGACAGCAGGGTTGGAGGAGTGAATAAATGAAGGAAGGACAGACTAGAAAAACAGAGAAAAGAATGAATGAATAAAGGAAGGAAGGAAGAAAAATTACGAAAGGAATAATGGTACCATGCTTTAATTTTCATTTTTATATGTAGCTTTAAAAAAAAGCCTAAATTAAAAACTACCTACACAACCATTTTCCAAGCTATGAATGTCCAATCATGGCCAAAATGCATCCAGCTTGGTACCAACGGTCCTTGGATCGCTGACGGGAACAAAGGTTTATTTTCTTCCTTTCTAGATCACAATGTATTTCCACTGATCCAGAAACACCACCTATGCCTTTAGTTCATATAAACATTTAGAGAATGGTCTCAGGAGACTACAGACAAACAAAATAGGGGTAAAAACATCGGGAAAAACTTCGATCAGCCTTTAAACTGACACTGATATTTTTTCTTCTTCCTCCCCGCTGCTGGAAGACGAGGGTGGCACATCCTCACCCAGCCTCTTTAGTTTGGCCTTGTAATAGGCCTTTTTCATCCTGAAGGCCTTCTCTTTCTGTCGGGCGGCTTTTCTTTTCTCTCTAACCAGCTCCTGTTCCCACGCCAGCACCTTCATCCTGTTTTCCCACTCCAGGATCTTCATCTGCTCCAGCTGCTCCAGAGACTCTGTCCTCTGCTGCAGTTCAAATCTGGAGAAGTCCACGGTGTCGGGGTGAGCAAGGCGGCGGCTGACGTCCTCCTCCTTGATGCTGGACGGGTGAAGGTGATGGTTGAGGGTACTTGAGGTTCCTGTGAGGACAGAGGTTAAGTGCTATTAAAGTAACCATAACGGCCCGTTTCTTTGGGCACTTAAATAAGTGATGTGGCTCACCGCCCAGGGTGGCATTGGTTGGTAGGGGGCACAAGTACCCCGATTCATTTCTTGTGAATAAATGCAAACAGGCTATTTAAAGGTTTGTTTACGAATTGCAAATTATTAACACTAGCTTAAGATCTAAATTACTTAAATTTAACAGATTTAAACTGGAATAGTCAATAATTGTACACAAATAAAATCTGATTTAACAGAGCTCTATAATACTATAACACACAAGGGTACCTCTTTAATGTTTTCTTTCCACATTGGGCCAGACAAAGCTCAGTTGTGAAACCTTTACTCTGTTTTTTTTTATTTATTTGCATAAAAGCGACACAAAAATAATCAAATTTTTTTTTAAAGTTATGTTTGAATTCTCAGCTTTTTCCAATCATTATTCAAGCAAGAACAGCAGCTGCTTTAGCTGGTTTAGTAAACACAGTGTGCCCGATTATAACCTTTAATATGAGTTCCACAGAGCGACTGTAGGACAACCAGGATTTAACCAAAGTTTGTGTCAATTTATTAAGACTCTTACTGCAGAGTGGTTAGTCAAAACTAAAATATTGAATTACATGTTAATACCCAGAGCAGGAAGCAGAGCTTTAATGCATTCTTATGCAAAGAGACCAAACCAGCAGTTAAAAACAAAATAGATTTTATGTTATTTCAGATCTAGAATGAAACGTTATGATCAGGTTAGTAACAGATTGTCAGACAGTGGGTGTTTAAACAGAAAAGGTTAAAACATTTGGTTATTATTACTGTAGGTCTTTGTCATTCTGTACCTGGGGCTGTAAAGTAAGCAACGGGAAATGCTGCATCCTGCTGCTCTGCATTGTGGGAGCTGGAGTTTGTAGTGGGACTCTGCCGTAGATCTGACCAGTCGCCGCCTGTGATTCTGTCCAAAGCGTCACGCTGGAGAGTAAGGACCGATTGCTCATTGCTCTTCTCTACCTAATAAGGAGGCAGTGAGCAATAAAATTCTCACCTTAGGAATCAGATGTTTATGACAAAATTATAATATATTATGATTTAAATTAATTTAAAAGCAGAAAAAAATATTATCAAATATTTACCCAACTCCTGTTGCCGTTTATTTGTCTTGCATCACTAATCAAGCCTCCTGCAATGATGGACAAAAAGGACAGAGACAGATGGGGACAGGTCTGAAGAACAGTTTGCAAAGAGCGCCTCCTTCTGGTTGATGCAGGTATAACATTATTATCTTAGAAGAGTATTTAGTCTTGGAACAATCGGGACTGTGGATATTTTTTATATTGGAAGCATGAAGCAGAAATAAGTAATATCATTGTTAACAACATAATCATAAAGAGATACATTTAACTGACTAACCTGCCAAATGAATCACTTCTGGGATTAACTGAGCAGTCAAGCTGCTTTGGAATGGAAGACTTACTTGATTTCTTCATTGTTTTTTTGCAAAAGCATTACCTCGCATACAAAATTCACAAAAAATTAGCTTGCTTTGTTACAAAGATAACAATAAAAATGTTTGTTTACACTCTAGTTACAATCCATCCTTCCTTTAGGCCCGCTTATCCATCCAGGGTCACCTGATCTCCACTGGTCCACTATTAGGCGAGAGTTCAGTCAGTTACAATCTCCCTTATACAGTTTTTCTGTGTTCATTTCAGAATATCTTAGATTATTTTACAGTCCGTTTTCTATTTGAGGACTTCACTGGGTATTGATCTAAATTCCCTTGTTTTCAAAGATGTTGTCCTGGGTCACTGTGTGAACCTGTGATGGACTGGCGGCATGTCCCGGGTGAACCCTGCTTCTCGCCCAGTGATGATAATAATAAAAATAAATAAACGAGCGACGTTGAAAACGTTGCTTAATATTGCAATGCCAATGACAAGCTTGATAAAGCCATGTTTTCTTCTTTCTTCTCTTTCCAAGCTGTGCTTCCTCTATCTGAACATTTCAGCTTACATGTTTGTTTGTTTTTCCAATATTGTGTCCCATGTCCACTTTCTCAGCCTTACTGGGTTAATATTGCCACAGCATGAAAAGTACAACTTCAGAACCCCTAAAATACTGCACACTGGGGAAACTATGACTGGGCTCCAGACAGACCTTTGCAATATGCATAATGCTCACAACAATATTGCGGGTGACAAAGTATTGTGCAAAACCAACAGGCTACCCAACTTTATCCAAGCATCTATATTTTTTAAGACAAATCCTCAACACAAACCTCCCCTAATTGAACCGTGCGATGTCTTTCCTATTTTGTAGAGCATTTTAGAGAAATTGGGGTCTATGCCACCACAAGTTTACAACCCTAGGAAAACAGGAGGGTTACCATTTAAAAGTTTAACTTTTTACGTATATACTTAAAAAATATAAATAGTAAAAGTTTCTATTGTTTAAGTGTTTGGGAGAAAAACGACGGCTTCACAAAAAATTGTACAACAATCAATATTATTTTAGTAAATTGGGAAAACATTTAAAGTTAAGTCGACAGTGTTCTTTGTTTATACCATGTATATAACAGGTAAACTCCACACCGGTGCACAGATCAAGGCGTTTGCTCATCAACAACAACAACAACAACAACAACAACAACAACAACGCTGAGAGGTAAACAAACACAACGCAGCACATGTTGTACACTGTGATGCGTTCATCGCGGGTTTTCTCTTGCCCCGGACGACTGACCTTGCAGCAGCTTTCGGACAGCGGTCTTGTGTCCGGCTCCGCCTGCGTGGCTGGTAAGAGCGGCCTCGCCCATGGTCTGAAGTTTGATGGATTTGCAGCAGGCCCTGCAACGAGCGAAGTGGATGTCGTCGGCGTCTTTCACCAGCCAATCCTTGAAGGCCTCCTTCGTCAGCCAGGAATCCTGGAACTTACATTTGCCGGGCATCTTGAGCCTGGAAGTTAGCCGCGCCGCACCTCACCTCCGTACAACAAACTGGTAGCTGCTGAGTGTTTTGCCTCCTGGTGCGTTTGGAGTTCTCGGTGAAAATGCGTTGATGGCAAAAACTCGTGTTCACGTAAGCACAAGATTCAACACAAAAATTGCATTAATATTTTATAATTGAGTAAAAATTACAATAAATAATTAGAAATTAATACTTATTTGGAAATCGACCTGTTTTATTTGTCATTGTTAGAAAAATCACAATTAAAGGCTACAGCAAATGTCTTGATGTTTTATACAATTATGCTCATAAATAATAATACTTCAGAGGCATTTTATCTGATAACAACTTCTTTATTAAAATAACCGACTTTTAAATCTAAGTTCGTTTAAAATACAATTTCGCTAGCTGTAGATCTTCACAGTGCCCAACATTCACCTTCTTGAATAACCCATCTTTACATAAAACACCTCAACGCGGCACAGCCTTTCGCATTTCTGTCACGTGTGTTGTTTTGACCAATGAGGAAAGCTGAAGTTTTCTACAGCCAATCAGCGTTCAGGAATCTGATGCTGCGGGTTTATTGGGTGACATAGACAGGAAGTAGTACAAAAACACGTGGACAGAATTGCTGTTCTGGCAACTAAACAATATAGACTTACGCGAAATGTTTTACCAGGTTTTAAAGCTTTAATGAGGAACGCATGAATTCTCATTAAACAGTAAACATTTTATCCCTATGTTTGTAATATAAATAAAAGTACTTCGGCTGTTAGCTTGTTTTGCTAACTACAAGCTACAACAACACTCCGTCCTCAGCGTTCACCAAACCCACTTTATCTTTATCTGTGTATTTCAGGAAACATTTAAAATGTTTCTGTAATATGAATGAAACGGTAACCTGGAAGATGGAGACTGCTGCTCTGGTGGCTCCTATCACAGGCTTGGAGTTTCTTCAGGACAAGTTTCTGCTGATAGGTAAGTAAAGAAATTATGTCACAGTAGTGAAAAGTGTGGCATGCATTTGTTTTGATACCCTCAAATAGAAAGGGGGGCATAAGGCTTGCAGCGTAGAAAACATACAAAAGTAGTTGTAAATGCACACCACATTTTTCAGAATTTTCATCATAATTTGGAAAACCATGTCTCATATTTTGTCCACCTCATGATCATACTCTATTTTATGCAGGTCTATCAAGTAAAACCTCATAAATAAGCTTGATGTCTAATATTGTAATCTGAGAACATCCAGCTATCTTTAAAGTTGTGAAAATCAAACTGTATAGTAATAAATCCAAAAAATTAGGCAAACCATTTTTTGATATTTGTTGATTTAATTTGTAATTCTCTGACACCTCTACTACCGTTGTCTCTCCTGGCAGGCGAAGGACCAGTCTTGTCAGTGTATAGTCTCCAAACACGGCCTAATGTCCGTGCCTCACTGAGCATCCTCCAACACAACAGAATCCATGGGATCAGACTGAGGAGTCGGGACACTTTGATGACTCCGAGATCTACCGTCAAAGTCCAAGTGCATCACGAAAGCAGTGTGTCGTGCACTTTTTTTCAAAATAAAGTGAAAGTGATATTTTCTTTATTAGAGATGCACTGATTTGGAAACCTACTGATTTCTCTTGGAGGGGATAGTGGGTTTTGTGACAGATGTAGTCGTTTTAAAAGCCACAAAAAGAAGCCTAGATTTAGGCATCAAAGCGTCGGTCCCTTTAACCTTTATATGATTTTTATCAAATTCACATCAGTTCATGCTGGTGATGCATTTGTAGTAAAAACTTTTGGGAGTTCTTGATTTTGAAACGTTTATAAATATTTGAAGGTGCATTTCTGTATTTTATATTTGACTTGCACTTAAAGTAAAACATTTTTGGCTCTGGCTGATTGGTTGGTGCATCTCTAATGTTGCTCTGGAGTGTTCCTTCTAAATCACATATTGTCATTGTTGTTAGAAAGAGTTGAATGGTTTCTAATCCAGCCATCTTTATCCGTTTGTCTGTTTCTAATCTCTAGGTAAGAACTCGACCTCTACTAGCGACTTCTATGACTTTGCAGTGTTTGGAGGAAAGGCTGTAAGACTCGTCAGGCTTCATTCATATTTCCAGGATGTGGAGACTGCTCACTTGGAGGTGCTAGGACCCCTCCTGGAGCTCCAGGACTGGGCGCTTGACATCCGCTGGCTCCCCTCAGACAAGCAGTCTCTGCTCTGCGTTGCTGTCGCCCATAACGGTGCCCTTCTCCTGGACAGTACCACAGGAAGTTTGCTGGCACAGTGCTTCTGTGTGGAGAGATGTCTGTTGTATTCTGCCCTTCTCCTGGTGCATGAAACCTGGGCTGATACCATCTTGATTGGAGGAACTGTTTTCAACCAGCTGGTCATCTGGAAGCCTCAGCAAAGTGATGAAATGATAAATTCTTGTCACAAGGCTCCAGTTGAGCGCCATCTGTCAGGCCACAGCGGGGTCATCTTCAGCATCTCTTTTCTACAGGAGAAAGGATACCTAGCTTCAGCTTCAGATGACCGCAGTGTTCGAGTTTGGAGCGTCGGTGCCTTAGGCGGCCCTGGAGGGAGTTGTGGAGACTTGAACCCGACATGTTTAAGAGTCCTGTATGGCCACCAGGCCAGGGTGTTCTCAGTCCGTCTGTCAGCGGGGTACGTGTTCAGCGCCGGAGAGGACGGCGCCTGCTTGGTCTGGGACCTGGTAGGAGGAGGGAAGGTTATTCGCACACTGAAGGGCCACCGTGCGGGGGGAGCCCGTTCCCTGGCCGTTAGTGGGGGAGCAGGAGATGATGGGAGGTGGGTGGCAACAGGAGGGGCAGATGGGGGAGTGAGGCTGTGGAAGGTAGAAGGCTGTGAGGAGAAGGAGAGTCTGGAAGAGAAACTAACAGACCTAAAGTTTCCGGGCCCTGGTCTTCCGAAAGAGGTTTGTATAGCAGGAGGAGAGGAGAACATGTGTTGGGGTCAGTTTTTGGTTTGTACCGACAGAGCTACAGTTTGGCAGTACAGTGATGGAGGTTGGGAGACAGTATGGGAAGGCCCATCTGAATTTTATTCATATTGTCTGATGGATACAGTATCTGTGGTCATCCAAAATGTAGTTACCACAGTTACATTGTGTGCTGTGGGGAATATGAGCGGGTCCATCCAGGTCTTCCCCACAACCCAGCCTCTGTCTGGCATACGTCTAACAGGCAGACCAGGGAAGATTCACAGTATTTTTTGGAAAAAGGAAATGGATAAGTTGTATTTACTTGCTTCTGTTGCTGAAGGACGTGTCTGTCGCTGGAGTACGGAGGTGAAAATGAATGAAAACGGTTCATTAGTGCTTAGCATGGAACCTCTTCCATCTTTTCTCCTACCTCTCTGCTCCAAGCGCTGGCTTACAGCCGCCATCTGCCTTCAGTTTCATTCCACCAAGGTGTTGTGGGTGTGCGGAGACAGGAGAGGGTCCCTGCTTTTGTATCAAGAGCGTGAAAACGTAGAGTTTAAAATAACTGGGCACGAGAAACCCGATGAAGGCTTGCTGACAGGTGGAAAAACACAAACTAAGGAGGAGGAAGAGCTGCAGCCTCTCAGCTGTTTGTTTGGAGTCCACGGGAAACATGGCGTAACCTCGGTGTATGACTACCAGGGATTGTTTTACAGCACGGGGAAGGATGGCTGCGTGAGGGTTTTTAGACTGAGTCCAACCCATCACGAAGAAGGTGACAAGCTCCAGCTGGAGGTGCTCAGAGTCCAACGGGCTTGCAGGGGCATGGAATGGCTGGAAAGGGTTTTAATTCTTGAGTCGGAAATCCCTGAAAGACATGAAGAAAAATCTAAAAATGTGATCAGAGAGGAGCCGAGGGAGGCCAGATTTGCCATTGTTGGCTTTCATGCGGTCAACTTTGTGGTTTGGGACCCTGTGAGACAAGAGAGGCTGATGGAGGTACCCTGTGGGGGAGGACATCGGTCCTGGAGTTTGTGGGTGTCACGAACAGGGGTTTGGTCTGGAGGAGGAGCTTTGGTCTTCATCAAGCAGGGGACAATCATGACTTCGCAGCCCCCAGGGAAGGTGCTCGAATGTTTTGGGGAAGATGGGAAGACTGGAGGATGGAGCTTGAGAGAGGGCATCCATGGGAGGGGGATTTGGTGTGTGTGCAGATTGGGAAGGATTGAAGAGATTGGAATTGACTCTCAAACCCTTGTAGGAGACAGTAAAAGGTATTGGGACATAGTGGTGACAGGAGGGGAGGACACTAGCTTAGCGGTCCTGGCTATAAACCCCATTTCTGGGATCATCAAGGTTCTATCAGTCCTCACAGACCACATCTCAGGCGTCCGGACCGTGACGGCGATAACACAACCACAAGGAAAGGTTCTTTCCGCCCTGCTATTGTCAGCTGGAGGCCGGGCTCAAATTCAGTGTAATCGGCTGCTGGTGATCTGGGACAGACAGAAGCTGACTCCTTCCTGTCAGGTGATCCAAGTGGCGAGCCACCGAATGGACACGCTGTGGGAGAAGAAGCGGGACAGACACAAAACTGTGAAAATGGACCCAGAATCAAGGCAAGCTTGGATTGATTTAAGTGTAATTTGTTTTTGAGGAATCAGCTTCCAAGTATTTCTTAAGATGCTGATGTTACAGCCAAGTTGTTTTATAGACGAGTATAATTTCATTTAACAGGATTATGGTTAAAATGGACAGAAGGGAGGCTTTTTAGTTTCTTTTTTTAAATAATTTCCAATAACAAGTTTGTATTTGCTTTGTTGTGGAACAGAATAATAAACTCATAACCAAGTTGTTCTGTACCAAGTCTGACGTACCTCGATATTAAACAATGCAAAGTTTTATCCTAATACCTAAACTGAAAGGCAGCTATGCCATGTAAGCTGAGGTCGACTGGAAAACATACACAACAAATAACACTGGTTTTGCTTATAGTTTAAACATAAAGAAAAGGTAGGTTGAATATATAAGTGATACACACTTAACAATAGTCGAATGTAGAGCTGTGTTCTATCCAAACACCATATTTGCAATATCCTATTAGCCAAGGTTTGCTTTGATTAGTTAAACAATTCACACACTGCGTTGCAGTAATAGATTTGATCAGTTGACCCTCGAGTTGATCAGTGATTGAGATGTCAAATGTCACAGAACATGGTAAGAAAATAGAGAGCCTGTAAATGTTGGATGACTACAATCCTCAGCCGTTCTACGCTGTCCTTCGCCTGCCTTCTTATCAGATTAAGAACAGTGAACCTACAATTGAACCAGACTCTACAGACTACAGTAAATAAATAATGACTTTTTGTCATGTTGTTCCGGATAAAGTTTAACCTTCCAGGTTTCGATGCTTCCAGGTACATGTCCATGGAAGTTCTGGAGGAAGAGAAGGGCCGCATCCTCGTGGCTCTGTCCTGCAGTGATGGCGCTCTCAGGTTGGTTGCATTGCATCCTTGATAACATGAAGGCTTTCAAGGGCTGTAATGTTTTGAAATTTGTTAATGACTGTAACATGTAGTGCTTTGTTAAATTCCACACAGAGAGACACATTTTTTTTGGTGCGTTGTCAAATTTCTCTATGGTTGGATTATTGTTTCCTGTTAGTAGAGGGTAGCATGAAGACCTCCAAGGTTCAACTTTTTTTGGCAACTCTTAACAGAAGACTAGAAACTGTGGGAAAGATTTGATGAGAAATATCAGTTTTTTAATGGAAACAGTTAAAAAATTTTGACACTGATACTGAATTGTGGGGATTATAGTGTTTGCTAATCCAAAAAAGTAAATACAAATTAGGTGTGTTTACGTCTAATGATTTGGAGCCAATCAACCCGGCTATGCACACCATATAGAGATGTCTCGATTAAACTTTTGGCTTCCAATAAAATACTGAAATGTCAGCCTTCACCGTTGCCCGATATCAGTGTTGACCATATTCAATATTTAATATTGGAATGAATCATACATACTTGTATTATTTTTGTAGTTTTTGTATGTTAGAAAAGGCTTGATTAAGTTATGTTGCTCAGAAGGTGATAGCTAACAGCAAAAGTTACTGATCCTGTTATATAAATGCTTTATTCAAAGAAAGAAGCTTCTACAACAAAAACAAGATGATTAAACAATCCAAACCATTGCTGTGATTAAGCCTAACTGTATTTAGCTGTGAGTTTTCTTGTATTTTAGGCATTTCTTGCCAATATGTTGTTACTGATTCCCCAGGTTGTTTACCTTCAATGAAGCTGAAAATCGCATTGAGTTGTTGTGGGAGACGTTAAACCAACAGCGCTGTGTTCTCTCTGTCGCCACTTGCAGCCTTCAGGATGAGGGAGACAACAGGTTAACCATTTTTTTTCATCATGGAAACTTAAATTTGCAAATGGGTGCAGAGTTTTTGGTGATAGCATAAGGTTTATATATGTCATGAATGTAAAATGTGTATTGATTTGATGTAATTACTTGTTTTCAGTTTTTATGAAAGACAAAAAAACAACAATGACATAAGAAAAAAAAAAAAAACCTGGATCCAGAAGTTTACTGTTTGCTATCTTGTCTTTCCAAAAGCAAATAATGGATCCGAATTGTGGCCAGACTCATTCTGTTTTGCATGTTGCATGTTGTATGCAGCAATAAGTATTCCAAATGTTTTTTAATGGTTAAACAAAAGAAAGCTATGGATACATACAACATCATCTGCTAAACACGGCACTGGAATGATGATTCCAAACCAAACATGAGTGTATGCAAACTTTTGACATGCCCTGTAACTGCAACTTTTTGGTGCAGGTTGTTCTGTTAAGTTCTTCAGCTGTGATGAAGACATTGCTGTGTGTCTCCCACAGGTACAGGCTGCTGTTCAGTGCAGCCACAGATGGAAAAATTGCAGTGTGGCATCTGACTGAAAATCTGCTCATAACGGCCGATAATCCAAGTGGTACTCCAACCCCACCAATCCCCTGCCTTGTCATTCCCGCCCACCAGAGCGGCATCAACTCATTGGCTGTTTGGGTAGAGAAACTGGGACAAGAGGACGGTTGCCTGGTAACTGTTGCGAGCGGGGGAGATGATGGGCAGCTGACGGTGTCCACAATGAGGGTGCAGTACCCAGAAGACAGTAAGGTTGAGGGTAGCGGGGTATTTTCTGAGTTAAGCCACAATCGCACTTTACTGCCATCCCAAGATCAGTTTCCAAACGAGGTTCGGTTTCATCTTCAATCCCAGTCCAGCATCCCGCTGGCCCATGCTGCCTCAATTACAGCCCTAAAACTCCTCAGCCCTGGCCTCCTGGTTTCTACTTCCTCTGATCAGAGGGTTTGTCTGTGGGAGGTTAACAGTACCGGCATCAGCCACGGCGGGGCGCTGTGCTCCCACGTCGCAGATGCTGCAGGGCTCGCAGTGTGGGAGGAGGAAGAAGTGGATGAAAAAATGGCCTTTGAGACTGTGCAGGTTAACACGGGCTCGGAAGCAATAGTTGACCCAGTTTGTAAAACCGGTGATGTAAAAGAGACGACTGCTGATCCAAGAACTCTAGTGCAGGATGAAGACACTAACGCAGGTTCCTGCGAGGGCAGAGAGAAAATAAAGAAAGTCAGATGGGTGCTGGTCTGTGGCCAGGGCTTCCAGCTTCTGCAGCTCAGGAATGCTGGGATAGATGCAAAGCTGTAGAAAGAGGGGAAAAAAGAGTGACTTTAAGGAAGTAGGATGCATAAATGCAGTCGGAGCATCAAAGTGGTTCATAATTGTTTTATTTTTAAATATGTGGACTTATAAATAGTATTAGTATTTATCTTTACTGCTGCTTTGTAAATCAAAACATTTTTAAATAAAGATGATTGTTTCTTTTTTTTCTTAAGTAGTAGCATTTTATTAAGAAAGCAATGTGTTTGTTGTGAGTGATCAAAGTTTACAAACAGCAACTAAATCTGTTTTACAAACTGAATCAACATTCAGTAAGTACAGCTGAACTAACCTTAATCAAAAATTACATTTATCTGACAAATTACAGAAACTAGCAGCTGATTTAAATGAACACCAGTATTAAAAGTGTTGGGTTTTTTTTTTGTTGCTCTGCTAAATCAAACTCCCCACATCCCTTTTAATGATTACTGAAGTCTTGCACTTATTTAACTTTGCAGTTAGTCAAGCACTCTTTTTGTGGTGGCAGTTCGTCAGCCTCCTCCTTCCTGAAGGGAGCAGAACAAAACTGCTTTCGAAAGCCAGAGGTTTTTTAACAGACTTCAAGCCAGATGAACATTAACTTTAAAAGTATTTTACCGAGATTATTCTAAAACCAATGCTTGGAGGATTTCCGGATCTGCTTAAAATCATGTTCCTGTTTAGAGCTCCGGATTCCTACCAGAATTTTCTCACAGCGTTTCCTGATACTCAATTGAATCCAGACTCAAGAGGAAGCAAAGCGGCCCCAGAGCATCACTGAGCCACTGCCTTGCTCCATTGCAGCCATGTTGTTCTTTTTAATGTAACTGATCCACAAGTCAGCAAAGTTTCATCTTAATTTTGTAGTTATAATTAAATGTGTCTTTCAATTTACATGTGCTTTTAGGTCAGTTGTGTGCTTGGGGCATAGTGGTTAGAGTGCAGGTTCAATTCTAGCTGCCCACTGTCATGCCCCTGGGCATGACACTTGACCCCAAGTTGCCTACTGATGCTTGTGTCATTGGTAAATGTGGATTTAACATGAAATGCTTTGAGTGGTCAGTTTAATTAGAAAAGTGCTGTATACGTGCGGTTTATGGCACTAATAAAATAAATAACAGGTTATATAAGGGGGAAAAAGTATAGATTTTTGAATTTAATTGTAGTAGTATTAGTTTTATGTAACTACCGCTCTTAAATCATTTGTTTATTGCCATAACCTGAGCCATTTATACCTAATGTGGAAATGGTTTGGTTTGTTTGTGCTCCAAATGATCCATTTGCTTCATGTAATAAGCACCAGCACATTAGTTTCTCATCAGGAGCTGCCTCAAATGTTCAGACTTTCAAATTGATACTAAGCAAATCTTGGCCGGTTGGTGATATGCTACAGGAAGTGATGCCAAACTGTTCATTTCTGACTGTTCGGCAAAGATCTTTCTTTTTAGTCACTACGTGTTAAAATGTTTAGAAAAATTATTTGATTATACCTTACAGACTTTATGGCCTTCTGAAATATTTAATCAAACAAAGGGACTTTACTCAGTTTAACACATCCTGATATGTAATAAAACGTGGACGTATCTACCAGTAAAATGCATTAATGAAGTCCAGCTTAGGGCAACAACTGATAAAGCAGTAATTTAGAGCTGGACTCCAGATTTCCACTACTAGATTGTGCATATGTGTTGTTAAATTCTGACTTGAAGAATTGTACATTAAATTTAATGATGTGTGTTTATGTCTCACTAGGATGCAAATGTAACTACACATGAGGTGTGAGACAGATTGAACCTTATTCATTCTTTAGAGGAGACGCATTAAGTCCTACTCTGTAAATGATTTAACTAAATACTAAGTCCAAATTACATCAGACACATATTTCTGATCAAAACTGTGATTGCTTTGAGCATTTCTTCAGTGGAGAAAGCGAAGGTGATCAAAGCTGAAGAAGATTAATTGAGGTAAATACAGGGCGATTCCAGAGAAAACTCAGTTACAGGAAAGGTGAGTATGTGGCAGAAGCAGGGATGGTTAACCTTACTTAACCTGCATGCACATGCACAACATAAACTAGTTTATGAATTATTACTAAAGCTACTGTGATATTTGTTCCACTCTTTAGCTATTAGAAAACTTAAAAAAATACACTCACTTGAAGTTTTATCTTGTAATAAACAGCATGGTCATGTTCTAGATTCTTTGACAGCTTAATTCCTCTTTTTAACAATCATTTGCCCTTTATTTCTTTTGCACAGCGATATGTTTTTAAACTAAGATAGAAATATCAACTAAATAATGTTGGAGTTTCATATTCCAGCAGGATGAATACCCTAAGCTTACCGCCACCACCATAAAAAGAAATGTTTGAAATGTGACACGGCGCTTTTAAATTTCTGTAAGGTTCCTGTTTGTTTAGTCTTCAAAACGCTGCCCTCAGACATATTTTCTCTTGACCTCCTCCTCCTCATTTGCTATGTTCCTCCTCGTAAATCTTTATTCCATGAACCAATATTAAAACTGCAGATGTTTTTTGACACCTTTTTTCTTGGGTTGACATCCTATTAAGCATTGATTTCTGGAAACATAAACATGATTCTGTCCATAACCTTTTCTTTATGTTTGCGGCTGTCTTGTGATTGCTTTTACTCTTTCAACATTTTTTAAAACCTTTTCCTTGATTACAGAAAAGGATATGTGAGCTATAAATCTGAAAAGAAAAATCTAAAAAGAGCACTTGTACCAATAATAGTAGAGTACATCAACTTGATGACAGAAGGTTTAACAATGAGTGCCCAGTTACATGCCAATTTGCATGCCACTTTATCTTCATGCATGGAGGGTGTTATTGAGGTTAAAGGGGGCAGGCCGCATAGATCCGTGATCATAAATTTAAATAATTTACTCTGGGCTCAAATTTCCTTTTGTCTCGTCCCCATCTCACTAACCTCCACTCAGAATGAAAGATGGGAAAGGAAGAGAAGCGGAGGGCGAGGGGAAGCTTGAGTGATGGAGGAAACGGGACAGAGTGGTTCTAGAAGAGGATGGACATGAAGAGAAAGTTGATGAAAGCTCCTTGGATCCTGTTTCCTTTTGTTCCTTTTGTTCACCCTTGTATCATATTTAAGTAAATAATCGATGGGAGAGAAGTGAGGTGGTGGGGTTGCGTGTCGTTAAGAGAAAAGCAGATGTAGAAAAGTTCTCTACCATACTAAAAATCACCTTTTCATTTTGGTTTTATTTTAGAGAACATTAGCAACAAGACTGGATTCGTGTTTGTTTTTCATTTTGTGGCTTAGGAGGAGGCTGTGTTAGGCTGTGTGTGGTCCCTTTTTCAGTCTTCCAACATGTGTGGAGAGAAGAAATAACTTATGGAATAGAGCCTGAGAAATCATCGCCATCTGTAGTGATGAAGTGCAAATAGGGAAACTGTTCCCGTGACCGATGTTTTGCATCACCCATGAGAGCAAGACATAAGAGCGCAGCTGTCAAAGTGGAGAACGAGAGACACTTTGCATCAGTCAGAAGGTACATACACACACTCACACATTTCTGTCTGCGTTTCTGGCTGTGTCCTCTACCTAACCTTAGTCTCAATCTCCATCTCGGAAATGTCAGCTTTCTGCAAAAGTTTCTTTTTTTTTCTTTCCGACTTTCAGGATGGTTTTAGGCACAGTGATGTCAATCCCCATTCCTCCATTTCAAAATGTAACATTAGAACCTAGCTGGCAAGCAAGACTTTAAAGTGCATCATGTGCTAACATATTTGCAAATTCAACCGCAGGCTTAAATATCATGAGTGGATGCTCTCATTTTAAAAGGCACACAGTCCAATAAGGGCAGATTTAATATGAGATAAAGCTGTAACCTGAAGCTGTATAATGCCAATAGAGAGGGTTTCTGTTTTTTGCTTTTTTTTAAAAAAAACTTATTTTCTGTGAAATTGTACAATTACATTAAATGAATCTAAATTAACAAATAAGCTGTTAAGAAATAATCTATTAACAGTAAAAAAAAAAGGTTTCCAAGCAAAAAATGTAATCCTAAAGTGAGAGTTTTTACTTAATTTTTACTGGCCATACCCAGACTGTGTCATCTGTAGAAATAAATAATTACTGAAGTTGTACAAGAATTAGGCCAAAATATTAGGTGATTTCAGTGAGTGCCATTATCCTCATTTAAGAGAATACTGAAGATGGTGAACCTTCTCAAGAGCCGACCAAAATTAACTTTGACGTTTTTAAGATGTGTACTTTAAAACATTGACATTCGTGTTTGAGTGACTTTGAACTGTTTCTGTTCATTGTCTATGCAATGATGGAGTGCAGAGTGTGCAAACATGTTTTCGAACGGCTTTGGGTGGTGATGCTGACTTTTTACTTTCTGGCTCCCAGATTTGTGATGCCTCATGAACGACTGCCTTTCATTGGGGCATTTGGGAGCAGAACAGGTGATCATTTTTTTTACTTGATTTGCTACACGGAGCAGAATCTTTAGCTGAAACATCATCAAATACTCATACAGAATAGAGCATATATACTGATGGATACTCGTAGAATATTTAAAGAAACGTTCCACTTTGATTGATATATTTATGAGGATTACATCGTAGCTTAAAATAAACTCACAACCACAAGCATTTAGAAAACAAATGTATATTGT
Source organism: Orestias chungarensis (assembly GCA_032876305.1). Taxonomy (NCBI): domain Eukaryota; kingdom Metazoa; phylum Chordata; class Actinopteri; order Cyprinodontiformes; family Cyprinodontidae; genus Orestias; species Orestias chungarensis. The sequence goes on from JAVLVB010000465.1 coordinate 222,261, forward strand.
TAATTATAAATGCAAATTGTGTTATTTATTTTACATCAGATTCTAGATGTTACATTTGTGTCTTACTTTAGAGCAAGTGCTATTAAAAGTGAAACTACTAAATCCTTAATCAAGGGTAATTTAAGTTTTTGATGTACTTGCCATCTTCCAGTGGCCATTTTACAGTTTTTATCATATTTATACAGATTTTTTAACATTAATTTAACATTTTGTGATATGTATTCCATACTACAGCATAGAAAATCAACAAGTTAAGCAACCGTACCAAAGTATTAATAATTATTGTGCTTTGTGAAATCGCAAACCTCTATGTGTTCTACTTGGGATTTTATGTGACAGACGAAAGTAATACTTATTTGTAAAGTAAAAGGAAAAATAATCATAAATATATGAAAATAATTAAACATAAATTTTAATTTCATGTCTTTGCATTCAACACCATTTTATCACACAAAGACACAAATTGCATCAGAAGACCTGTTTAACTTCACCGAGGATGTTAATTAAAGGTATTTCGTTGTTTTCTCTTTTTCTATGCAAATTTAGGCCCACCTCCCTTTAATTCCACTTCTCTCCAGAATCCCCTGCTGACTAATCGTAAAAAACTTAACCAGCAGCCTCATACTTATTCCTCCTCTCACCATCACCCAGGACCATCTTCCATTCTTCTCTCTGACACAAATGTTACACCTTGGGGAGGCCTGGCTCACCCTGAATCCTCCTTTACCATAATGCCCCCAGCAATTCCTCCAACAAGACCCCATCATACCTCACCGGGTCCTCAGCTGACGCCGGCCACTTCGCCTGAGCAGGAGGATGAATTCAGCGAAGGTTTATGTTCAAGTTTCACCTCCGAAAACCCCTCCCCATGCCTGTTGATTCCTCAAAACACTGCAGGTATTGGTGATCTCAGAGTAACCTTCACTAAAGATGTAGCTTTCCTTTCCTTTCCTTTCCTTTAATTTTCTTTTGTGGCTCAAATGTTTCCTAAATTTGCTTATGATTGAGATTTATAGATTTATAAACACAAACATGTTTACAATAATAAGCCTTGTGGCTTATTATTGTTCGATTTTTGACGGTATTATGTTAAAAAAACGGTTTAAATAAAAGCAACCTAGCCACATTGTGGTAAGGTAACTTCTTGCAAGGTCAGCTGTTCCAAACCTCTCAAGAATTGGCTAAAGAACAGTAAATAGAGGGATTTATGTGTCAGGGTTCTATGCATCATTTCTCTTGGAATGCTGTAGTAACAGCGTGGAAATCGCCCCCCTACCCATTCCACCCTGACTGCACACCAGTTAGCAAAGCAAGGTCCATAAGGGCATGGATGAGTGAGTTAACCGTGGAGAAACTGCTCAAAGAGCTGACCGCACCCTAATAGAGTACCTTTGAGATGAACATGTCAGAAGAATGATCAGATAGATCCACAAACAAGCTCATAAACCTCATTAACAGCTTTCCTAGAATAAGATGAAACATTTGTTGCTATAGGTGACCCAGTTTTGCGCCAGCATAGAAAGTTCATGTGCGTCTAACGGTCGTCATCGCAATGCTTTTGGTAATTTGGTGTAATAAACGTGTGAATCTTCAAAACTGGGAATTACAAAACGCCATTAAGATGTGATAAATGTAACTATAAACACTTTAAAAACAATTAAAGTCCTTTACTAATGAGAGTATTGTTTACTTTCTTGTAGTCGGGGTGGGCAGAGGGCTGCGGGCAAGAAAGAGTGCTATTCCGCCGCGACGAGTTCCTCGCCCTCCACGTCTGCCACCACTGTGTCCAATCACCAACCTAAGCTTCTCCAGAAGCTTCACATTCTCCTTCTTCGAGCTCCCGCTGCATCACTCGCCTCACTGCCGGGCGGAACGTGTCAGAAACCTCTCTCAGCTCCTGAAGCAGATACGCTACTGAGGACATTAAAGCAACGTTTAACATTTTTAAATGCCCGAATTGTCAAACTAAGTCTAATGTCTAAAGAACATGAAGTTAGAGCGCATTGCTTTGTTTTTGGTGTCGGTGAAATATCCACAAATGGACTCATTTCTTTTTGTAAATTTCCCGAGTGAAATACTTTAAAATAGACTCAAATTGACATATTCATATCTCATTCTCTTTCGCTCCCTCACAAGCATCTCGGGAAGCTGAGTCGAGATAATGCAGCCATTCACTGGCTCTGAAAGACTGCTGAAGGGGAAAGAAAGGGGCGGTTAAATGGCATCAATGTGCAGGGTTCAAGGCCGTTCTTCCTCATTCCTCGATTCACGTGTAACAGCCTACGTAGCTCAGTGTGTGTGTGTGTGTGTGTGTGTGTGTGTGTGTGTGTGTGCGTGCGTGCGTGCGTGCGTGCGTGCGTGCGTGCGTGTGTGTACGTGTTAGCGACGCAACTGTATGCTATCATAGTCACATGTGTTAACCACTGTACTTATGTGGCTTCTCTCTGTTAAATATCAGCTAAACGTTCTCACGATTCCTCAATTGCTCCATTGATTTGGTTTCAGTTCTTGCAATGTTACTTTGTTTTGTTTTGCTGTGAAGGGATACATGACAGAAAAGCGAAAGTTTACACCCACCATTTTTCAGGTGTTTCAGATAAAAATATAGAGTTCTCATTTTAAGACGTAGAATCCAAAAGTAGAATGAAGCAAAGCCGCATGTTTTAGGTGAGCGGTTTGGAAAACTAAGTAAAAGAACATTGATGGTGAGTTAAAAGCTTTGATACTGAGGATTTTCAGGCTAATGTAGAATGATGAACAGATCATGTTGGACATACCAAGCTGTGCTGTGTTAAAGTTTGTTTACATTCTGTGATGGTTGCCTAAGTTTTCTGGAGAAAAAAAAAATGATGGTGATAACCTGAAAACGAAAGTCAGCGTCATCATTGTCAGAATCAGAATCAGAATCGTTTATTGTCATTCACACACATGGGGTACATGAGCACGAACGAAATTTCTGGGGTGACGCACCTTTCAGCGCGCTGCATCGTGTCCTTTAGGACAAGGGAAAATGACACATAGGGAGAGAGAGATGAGGGAGAAAGAAATACAATTCACACTTTATCCTTGACAGGATACAGCTTGAAGTTCCAAAAAAACCTCGGCACAAGCAAAAGTAACACAACAGAACAGAGCCCTGGGATGAAGATGAGGATGAAGGCGTATGTAGAGCTGGTATCAGTGTGTGTGAGTGTATGTTTAGGTCTGTGAGCTGTGAGCTGCTCTGTCCTTCGATGATAACATAGGTGTATTCAGTTCAAACAGTTCCCCAGATGTCAGGGGGAGGGTAGGGTTGCAGTGGAAGGAGCAGCTTGTTTACATAGTTCCAGGAGAAGTTGAAGATAGCAGACCGTCAAGGTCGCCCCAGGGAGCCGAATAGGGAAAACAATGATTTGTTTGGGCCAGGCACACTTTGTTTTCTGTCTACCTTGAGTCCCGCTGTCTCTAGATGCGAGTCCGATCAGCCGAATCTGGACCTTTCCGCCCGTCTGAGAGACCAACTTCCTCCAAGATTATTCCACTCCATAAGAACCCGCAGCCTGCCTGCGATCCGGTTCCAGAATTGCATCCAGTTTACGGTTCGACATCTCAGTCTGAGTATTGGTCGCTCTCCAGACGCTTTCATACGCTCATTGTGCTGCTGCGTCAGGGTGAAGTTACAGCAATAAGTTGTATCAGTTTTCAAGTTTCCTGCCACATTTTCCACATGGATTTAAGTCCGGTCTTTGACTAGACCGTTCTAAATCATACCTATACTTGCATCAAAACAATTCTGCTGTAGCTGTGGTAGCTTTGGGGTCATTGTGTTCCCACAACTAGGACCTAAATCAAAATCTTAATACGTCTTGAAACAGTCGTTTTTCATATTACCCTGGATTTAGCCCCCGTCATCTTCTCTGGCTCTGATCAGCTACTAAGTCCCAGCTGAAAAAACAACATCTCCATGGGATGATCCTGCCACTACTTACATCACATGTGGTTTTTGTAGCACATGCAAAAATGTGGATTAGCTTAAAACGGCCCGAATGCTTTTGGAGAGCACAGCGTTCGACAGGCCTCTGAGGGCTTCAACCTGATCTGCTTTACTTTTAGGGTTGTTTGAGGTCTATAAAGGAATTGTCACCTGGAAAAATACAACTTTACCTTCATGCTGTGTGATGCAAGGCACTGAATAAACTTTAATCAGCTGCCTGTCACCATATTAGGGGAACTTTCAGTAAGACACACACTGAAAGACTTCGAGGAGACTCTTGTCCATAAGACGCACCCAGATGGACAGATGCCCGACTGTTAAACTGACGAATGACGCATTATTACATAATAATCTGTTTTTATCTCCCTAGCCACAGATGAGTAGCCACGACAGATATCTGCACCTGTCCACTTATTAGTCACCATTTTCTCTTCTGATGGTGATAATTAAATCTGTGTGGCCTTTGTTTTAGTCAGGGCGGAGAATTGACAGTTAGGCTCAGGGTTTTTAACTTAAATAAAGAAAGCAGTAGCAATCTAAACACATTTCTCTTGGATATGTAAATTGTTTAACTTAATAGACCGCTTGTGATGAATAAAATGAGCTTTTTAGACCCCTTTTGTTTTTACCCCTGTTTGTTTGCTTTCTTTTTATTCAGAAATAGATTCAGATTTTTTCAGCTATAGATCACCCTGGGTGCCTTCCTTTCAGGACAGATGGATGGGCCATGTGGTGGGATGCAAACCGAGTGGGTCAGTAGAACTGGGTTGTGCTCAGTTTGGCTTTGTCATTTCATAACAAGCTTTATTTTTATTTCGCTCACGTTCTTTTTTTTTTTTTTTTTGACCGATATGTTTTTAAACACACAGAAACTACACTTTTACTAATAAGAATGGTTTTGATAATATATCATCAGTTTACTGATGTAACTCATCACAGGATAATAAACATATTGGCTTTGTCTGTATTTCATTATTTACATTTGAGCGAGGCTAAAATTCTTGACCTAATCCAGTTGATCCAGTTTTATAAGACCTACACTTCTACCACTAATGCTTGATGAACAGGACCTTACAAAAGTGGCAATATCCCTTTAAGTTTTTTTCAAATTTTGTCAAACTGCAGCCACAAACTGTCATGATATTTTAACTTATTGTGCTAATACTATGACAAACAGACTTGAGAACTGGCTGTTGGTGTTTTATTAAACAGATATAAAGAAGATAATGGATTATATATGATTTACTGACTGCTATTTAAAGCTACAAGTACATTTGCCCCTACATCTTTGTGAAATAGCTAAATGTTAGTGAAATTGGGTCTATTGACATTAGTTTTTATGCCACAGATTTATGTTAACATGTTTGGACCTAATCATGCAGTTGCAGCTCTTCCTGTGGCTCAAAGATCACAATGTGCATATTTTGGACAGTGAGCTGAAAGAAAAGTTAAAAACACCATCTGTGTTAAACCTAAAACGAAATCAGACTGAGTAAAAAATTTCAACTTACTTGTAAGCTTTCCAAAATCTACCCTGCAAGCCTAAGTCTTCTCCCCTTTGAGACTTGTGAACAAAATTCCTCACATGGAATTTTAAAATCCTTCTTAACCATCTGGTAAATGAAGCTTAGGTGTCAATCAAAACTCAAATAAATTGTAGACTAGTTTTATTCAGCTTTAGTGAAAAAAAAAGAAAACATCAATGGTGTCACTAACAATATTCAGCCAAATTTCCACATCTTTCCACTCACGTCCGTATTTGTGAAAGATTTTTTTGCTACTAAGAACAGGGGGTTATTTAAAAAGGGTTAATTAAGCACTATTAAAAGTCATAGTGTCCATAGGTAATCTACAGGTAGCTGTGTTAGACATAAATACAGAAATAAATACTATTTATGTCTGTGGTTGTGTGGTTGCTGTACTCAGTTGTGTGAAAAAGTAATCCTACTAAAAAACTAATTATAAGCGGATTGTTAAAAAATACTAAATGTAAATAAAAGTTCAACAGTAGTTGTTGTAACTACTAATCATGGTTTGTAATGTTGTTTTTTTTCGCCAAGTAATGTCAGGCATCCACCATGGTCCAGCAGTGATTCTAATAATAGCGTTGGTGATAATTTAAGAGAATGCATGCAAAATAATACACCTAAGCAAACTAATAACCCTAACCCTAACCCTAACATGAAGGATTTATGTCTTAGCTAGACTGACAGACTACAAGCACAAAAAGCAGGCGTGTCATGCCTATTGCAAATTTCGGCTAGTTTCATCTCTCAACAATAAACTCTTAGACGACCCGTCGTGTTTTTGTAGTCAAAGATCCATATTTATCCCATCGTCTAAATGGGATGTTACCTGAATGCACCAGGTGGCTGATATATACTGACTTCCAGTCAGTCACGGGGCTGTTTTGATTGGCCTCCCGACCAGACCGGAACAGGCAGCGTGGGCCCTCGCTTCCATCTGACTGCCTGTGCAGTTCTCCCAGAGAATCTTCTGGATAAAATAAATGATTACTTGTTTGGTTCTGCTCGTCTGTCTCCCATTTTTGTCATGACCTACGAGTGGGGCGTGAGAACTTCAAGGAGAATGAATGCTTTATGGACCAACAAAAAATAAAACTGAACTAATCACATGTTTCACACATGTTGATAGAAACAACTTTTTATTATGACTCAGTTAAAAATTATTAGATAATATGGGAGAAGATCAAGGTGAGGTGTTTTTTTTATGTATTCATGATATTTTTATTGCAATACTCTTATTATTCTAATAAATCAATAAACCGAAGCAGCAGGTTTGTTTAGCTTTTGTGCTCGCTTCCAAAATCGGATATATGGCCTAACGATGCATGACTTGCAGACTTGTGTGACTGCCTGCTTTCCCTCTTTCTGCTCGGAAGTAGTTATATTTCAATATATAAAATCTACCTTTAATACGTTATGCGATGGGTTTGTCAGCCGGTGGAAAATTTACTGAAGCCTAACCAGGTTCCACATCATGTTTTACTTATTCACCTAAAATAAGTTCAGAAGTTCCCTTCTGAATTTTAGTTGCATCTGCAGTCAGAACACAATGACTCATCAGGGACATTTAAAAAAACAAAACACTTGCTTTATATGATTTCAATAAATCATATAAAGCCCAAAATTAAAATAAAGCCCACAAAGTATTTGAAGCATGGGATATTGGAAAACGTAAATCTTCTCTGACTGAGTTTCAGAGACATGTATGAATGTATGAATGTGCACATCCTTATATTTTAAAAAGTCTCTTTAAGGCACCATGCTGCTTCTGCCTCATGTCAGCCCAGGTACCGGTATCTGTGATTAAGAAACATTCTCCAGTGATCCAAGCACGGCTATTTACGACATACGGTTTACAACGGTCTTTCTTTGACTCTGTTCCTAAGCAGATAAGCTTGTGGCTTTGTTGTTAGTGGGTTAACCGACCCTAGGGACTGCCCTCAAGGATAGGTATTATGTGACCATGCCTTGTTTTTAAAAATAAAACTGTGTCTCATTTTAATACATGTGATAATCCTGCATTTTGCATACTCTGGTGTTCGGTTTCGCCTATTGGACTGTAAGAGTTACCTCTGATAATGTGGTCTAAGACCATTAGCTAAATAAGCCGATCAAAATTCAACTGTTTTGTTCTTTAAAAGTGCGATCTGTAACGCCTACAGAGCCCTGAATAGTGTGCCTCCCCACTGAGCAGTAACTTTTTGCTTGAATTTTTTTTTATGCAGTCTCAGTTTAGTTTCTTTTCAAAATTGATTTTTTATCAACCACCATATTTTTATGTTTTATCTTATCTTTTATTCTTACAATATTTCTGTGACAAATAAAGATATTTAAGTGTATGTTTTGGAAGGCCTATTTTCTGACAAATTGTGAGCAACCACTGCTTCTTATGACACCAGGAACCTTAGCCTAATAAGGGGCAGAACTGTTTTTGAGTCATGGGTTATGTTTAGGACAAAGTTGTGAGTTTATGCTACGGTTTGGGTTATGGTAATTTGAAGGGTTTTCATCCAACTTCACAAATAGTTTCATCTGAAGAAAACTAACCATGACCACCCCCCATGCTCAAGTGTAACTCTAAGGTTGATTTTATTTTTTTTTCCTCAAAAAATTATTTCAGGATTTGTGGCGAGAAATTGTGCCGAGAGGTAGAGCCGTCTGTCTTACAATAGTGCAAATTAATGGAGCTATTTGAAAGAAATGAGAGCTGTCACACGTAGAACTAACAAACGGCATCTTACAGTGGGGGACCATTCACCGCATCACTGTCACAATCACAAACAAGCACACCTTAATACACCAACATGATCAATATATAACTTGGGTTGAGGTTTCTTGCACATGACATGTGGCAGGTGTGAACTGAAACTGAACCAACGACTTTCAGAATGCAAGAAACCTACTTTACTTAGTGAGCCTCTAGCTCTCCTGACAAAAACGTTTCAGTTTCTTATGATTTGTTTTATCATGTTTGCACATTATAGCCTTAGCTAAAAGACCTGTTTGACCTGTTTGTTAAATAAATCCTACAATAACATCTTAAAGCTGAGGTTCTATACACTAAAATGTAATCAAAGAGATGTTCACCAAAGTATTAGTTAAAGGATCCATGTATTTGTTCATCCAGACTCTTGCATCCTTTTCTTACGACTTTCTCTATTTACTAACCGTTTAAAGACTGATGGGCCTTGGTGACAAAGACCAGCCCTAATGTGGTGAACCCCCTGTTTTTGGGTTAAGGGTCAGGTGTAGAGCTGTGGTGTGATCCATTATCTGTACACCCTTGTCCCTATTGGGGTCTGGTGGGTCTGCTGGCGCCTATCTCTAGCTTACTACGGGCGAGAGGCAGAGATACACCCTGGACAGTTCGCCAGTCCATCGCAGGGCAACACAGAGACATACAGGACAAACAACCACTCATACACACACTCACACCTAAGGACAATTTAGAGTGCACAATCAGCCTAATAGTCATGTTTTTGGACTGTGGGAGGAAGCCGGAGTACCTGGAGAGAACCCATGCACGTACAGGGAGAACATGCAAACTCCTTGCAGAAAGCTCCAAGACCCAAGGTGGATAATTGATGGAAACACACAGATCTGTTTGTTTTTCACTTGATTGATGCAGGATAAACATTGCCCCTAAATGTGTCTGAAACTACAGATCATAGTCTCATTTTTAAACCCAGCATGTTTATAGGGGACAATAGAGGTTTATTAATTATTTTAATGTATATTCAGTTTTTCTGAAAACAAAAAACAAAAATCAGGAGGCACCTTGCTTACATCAAAGTGTCAAGACGGAAAGCTTATGATAAAGTTAATGCTTTGAAGATGGAAATCGCACAAAGTGAAAAATGAAGGATAAATGTTTTGAGACAGAACTTGAAGTGTCTGAGGGAATTGTGGAATCAAGTGGGGGGAAAATAGGATTTACATCGAGAAGATTGAAAAGAAAACCGTAATTTTCACCTAAACAGAATTGAATAAGGTCACAGCAGGGGAGCAGCCGCTGTGGATTATTGGCTGAAAGGGGGGATTTAGTGCTGAATCCTAAATCAGTTCTGGCCAATAATTTGAAATTGTAATTACCATAAATATCATTAGTTGCTAAATAAGAAAGATTAAAAATGTAATGAACCTTGTTATCAGTATAGGAACTTATTGTTTATTTAAGATAAACCAAAGACAAGAGGAATCAATGTTAAACGACATAACTCCAGAGAGTTTGAGCTTTCTGCAGGCCCGAACATATGCTGTCTTTATTTGTAAGGAATGTCAAAAAAAATGAGGACCAGACTTTATTCTGCACCCACTCACTCCCAGCAGGAGACTCTGTGTGTGAGATACATTCTCACATCTTAAAACTCTTTGTAGTCTGACACCATGCCAGAACTCTGTACAGATGTACAATTAGAGGGATCATAAGGCCTTGAAATAAGTAATTCATCAAACTTTATCTCGTTTAGGTGACCAAAACATTTCCAGATACTCATAATACACACACATTTAAACTTTTTAAGATAATGGACCGTAGTTGAAAATCTTTGTCCAAATAAACTACACTGCAACTAAAATCCCAATGTTTTCTGTCATTTTAGATATTATTTCAAGCTTTACAGACTATATGTGGCTTTTATTTTATACTTCACCTGCATACAAACAAAGAAGTGACATAAGACAGTAGTCCGTAGTGCTTTGTTTGTCTTTGTTTGTTTGTTATGGCATGTGTGATCCAAACACACCCAAATACAGTGCAGAAGATATTCGGAACATTAGGCAGCTCATGGCACCAGGTATATTTCCTGGTTTTTCATTTTCGGACAGTCTTTTGAGCATTTTGGTCGGCGCAGACTTGGGAAGCGCGCCGGAGCGCTCGTCAAACTGCGACAGCGCGGACTTCCTACACCGCTACCCAGCATCCATATGACAAACCTTCTCTCTTTAGGAAATAAAATGGACGATCTTTCACTGCTAAACCGGACCAACAAGGACTTTTCTCTCTCTGCTGTATTTTTCGTGCACTGCAAGCATCTGTGTAACCAAAAACAAATTCCTTGTATGTGTGAGCATACCTGGCCAATAAAGCGTGATTCTGATTCTGATTTACACACCTCAGTTGCAGACCGTTAAGGCAGAAAAGGTTGAGCAAATTCTGTGACAAATTTAGCTCTGGAACGATGCTTCACATTGGGAATTTAATGCCATATTAATTTTGTATTCAGACAGTTAACATTGAAAGAGGCCTTGAGACTGATTGGCAGACATGAGCCCCACTGCCATGAGATGGGTCCTGATGTCTTGTATGTAATTATATGTAAAATGTCATTAATGTCGCTAATGAGTTCTCCGCAGCTCATTTCTGCAAATAAAACCACAACAAGATTTCAAGTGTACAGCTGCGTGAGATGGAAAATCAACATTTAAGAATACAGAACCTATAACAATAACGTATGATGGCACTGCTATTTAATATAATAGAAAAGCATGAGAAAGTGTGTTTACACTGACTGCATGCATATTTATCCTGCACATGGAGGTCAGCTGACTGATTTTATTTTTACTCTTTAAAACTGCAGGAGAACTCACAACAAAGGTCAGAGTTTTGCCAACCTAGCGCGAAACTTTGAAACGGTACAGGTGAGATGCCGCCGAAACATGCTAAAAATAAATCTCAAGATGAAATTCACCATCTGTCACACATCAAAACACCAGACTGTCACCACAGGCATCCTGTCTGGGCTCAGAGGATAGCGGAGTTTCTGTCAGTCCCTCCCTGCATTTTATTCTCGCCTCAGTCTGTTGGCTGCTGATAGATTCCCCCTCTGCACATGTTGCTGGTCCACCATGCTTTAATCACATGGTATATTTTCATTTGTAAAAGTTCCTCTGTGAATAAACTTGGCATTGATTTTTTTCATTTGATAGATCCAAAAGCAAACTAATCTCCCAATAAAGATTTTAATAGGCTTTAGAGGCCCTGGTTATTAAACTGTGCACTGTCTAAATGTTGTTCCTTTATGGTCTAACCTTACTTTAATTGAGTATTTAACCATTGTTTCTAACATTTTCCTGAGTGGGTGTTTAAGCAGTGATGCCACAAAAGAGATGGCTGATTGAGCTCCCTTTGTGTCTAGGAAACGAAACGAAACAAAACAGTAGACAAAACAGAGCTGCCAAAAAGAGAAACATAAACAGAAGAACTGTGGTCTGGCACAAGTGCTCTTACCCAACACTTCAACATTTTGTTGCACTATCACCACCATCTTCTTTGTATTTTATCTTTCTTCCTTTTAAGGGGGATTTCTGTTAAGTAAAAACGAGATGCATTCTCAGTATGAGGATTCAGTCAGTCTCAATGCGGTCAGCTTTTACCATCAAAAAACATGTTGAGGTGAACTTGACTCTACTTTCGAATAACTTGGATTAAAACGGGCATGTGACTTTAAATGTTTTCTTATTATTGAGATGAATGGACTTCATTTGTATGTTAATGTATTGTTTGTTTCGTAAAGCGCCTTGAGAATGCATTTGATGTGAGCCAGTGCTGCACAAACCGGAAATTGAATCACTCTTCTTCTGAATCGCCACAGCATGACGCCGCAAACACTATGTTTCAAAGTGAATGTTCTGATGGGTGTTTTTTGTCTGTCCTTGTGTTTTGCATGTAGGCCAAAACAGTTACATTGTGGTCTCATCGGATCAAAGCATGCTCATATGTTTCATCCTTGACGGCTTTGGGCAAACAGCAAAACTGCAATTTGACACTATATGGATGTGTCTGCACTGTACCATGTGAGAACAGAGAAAAGGATGAAATGTTATTTGCCGTTACGTATTTTATTTTTATTATATCATCTGACAGTTGTAGTTGTTTTTGTTTTTTTTACTATTTTATCCATCAAAATCACCTGTCTCTCTCTTGTCAATCATCCGAACCAGAAGTTTACATCATAATCTAGCATTATTACTAGCTGCAGCTTGTCTCCATACATCAAACACCTCTGTAGCTTTTTATTATATGCGACAAGACTAGACTGCATGCTATAAACTCAAAATGTCATAAACATCAACACTAGGCTGAGTGTGCACTCTTTAGATTGGAGTAAAATAAATGTTTATGAGGGTCTTATCACTTCCTATTTGTGCACACGTGCTCGAAGAACTCAAAAACATCGTTATGATTTTCTACAGGATTTTTCCATCGTACAAGACTGTGCTGAACTGTTTATTCAGGACTTGACTAATCATTGTGTCTGTGAAGATGTGGCAGCATTCTCAGCTCAGCTTTATGTTTCAGGGCTTCAGACTCGTTTAATCACTCACAGAAAATTGCCCTCTTAAGGTGTTCATGCATGAGGAATTTTATAGTGTGTCACTTCAGTACCTCGAGTGTTTTTCATGGAGTCATACGCACACACACACATACATGCATACATATCAACTTTATTAATTTGGACAAGATTTTTTTCAAAGATGTCAGAATTTCATAACACTTACTTCATTTCCTTGCACTTCATATTTACACACCACATTATGTTATTCAGTCATATAAAATCTTGACTATACTTCAAGGTTTGTGATTTTAAAAAGGTGAAAATATGGAAAAAGGAAGTGTTAATAGATTTTCAAGAGACTAAATGCATGCATTTTGCATGTCTATAGCCCAACAGAGGTCCCTCATATTTCACAATGAGAAAATACTTTTCCAGGAGTTCTCAGTTAGGAGAATTCATTCTCCAGAAAGTATAGTATACAATACAGTTTCACTTCCTGCTACTGACTGTAATTTCTTGTTACAGGGTATTTATGAAGTTAAATTCCTTTTAAATTAAGCTTGCTTGATTACTGCTTAAAAGGTATAGTTATTTAAAAGTATTTGCTGCTGGCTCTTGCAGACTGAACACTTCTTTCAGAAACAACCGTAAGGTCTGGTTCAAGATCTTCTAAACACTTATGAGAACCAGTGGTTTGATCATCTGACGTTGTTTTATGTGAAATGGCTAGTAGCCAGTTTCTTGTATGCCTTTTATGGGAAAGTGAATAAAAATGAATTTAAAACCATGATTTATGTGAAAGTGTTTTCCTATATTTCAACTTTTTCTATACGTTTGTTAAATATTCCACTTCAACTATGCTTCTATTTATCAAATAGAAAAGGTACGATGTGAGTCTAAGTCTAAATTTTGATTTTAAATAATTTTGTGTTGCTCGTTTTGATAAGTAATGACAAAATATTACAACTAATATTCAGGCAGCTATAACATCTCTTTTGTAATTGATTCTGTAAACTAGTAGGTATTGGAACTGATTTGAAGCCTTGGCAAAGTTTCACATACAGAACAAGCTGTTCCAGCTAAAAGCTTGATAACAGGTGTCCAGAAAAATTATTTACAGGACATGCAAAAAAGCCATGCTGTGTTTCATTTTCATTGAACATCTTGGTCTGATTCATAATCCCTCCGTCACAAAGCCATGAAAAGCAGAGCCATTACAGTAACATTGTCAGTCAATGAGTAGCTGAATGAGTGAAAGACGACCTGAAAACCTTAAGAATAAAAAGTAAAGGTTACAGTTTAATGGCTTTTTAATTGTAATGTCTCACTCCCAGGGAAAGTTAACAGATACAAACCAAAGTTTAGTCTGCACAAAGATTTGCTATGTGCAGCAACTAGGACAGCAAAAATACAAAACAGTTCATGAGAAAACACAGCTGCTACAAATCCTTCTCCTTTATGTTCAATTTATTGTTGCAGCCTCCAAGGTAGACACATCTTCTGACAATTGTACCATCTAAATAAATACCGGACACTCAAAGGAGACTTATGCTGCTGCTCGAGTTCCGACCAAAACCAGGAAATATGACCAAATTAGTCCAGAGCTCAAGTCTCTGCACTGGCTTCTTGTCACTCAAAAAATAGATTTTAAAACAGCCTTGCTTGTGTACAAGTCTCTTCATGGTTTAGCCCCAAAGTACATATCTGACAAGTTAGAGCCATATGAACCAGCCAGGACTCTGAGAACCTCAGGTAGTGGCCTCCTGCTGATGCCCAGAGTGAGGACCAAACAAGGGGAGGCTTCATTCCAGTTTTATGCTCCTAAAATCTGGAACAGTCTTCCTGAAGAGGTTAGACAGGTTTCAACTCTGCCGTTGTTTAAATCCAGGCTGAAAACAGCCTTATTTAACTGTACATATAGCAACTGAGTACTATTATTATTATTCTATTTTAATTTTAATTTTATTTCTTTTAAATTCAAAGCTGATTTTATTGTTTCATTTTCTGATCTTTTTTCTTATGTAAAGCACTTTGAATTGTCTTGTACACGAAAATGTGCTATACAAATAAACTTGCCTTGCCTTGCCTTGCCTTGCCTATATTGGGGTATTGGGCCACAATGACACAAAGAGAGTTAGGAGTAGTCTAGGTGAGGTTTTTCAACAAGAGAGGTGCATCGCCTGTTAAGCATGGTAGTGGCAGCATCATACTTAGGTCCTGCTTAGGTACCGATGTATTTCGCAACGAGAATTTAAAAATTAATAAAAACGGACGACATCCTAATTCTTTATCTTCACTTTCAGTAACTGGAAGGTTTTGGAAAGGAAACAACTTATGACATTAAACTTTTGAAATGTTTTTGATCTGAAACCATCTTAATATTTATGTGTTTACAATAAGTTAATGGAGGGTCCATTCCCAAACATCAAGCAGTTTAAATTAGCTCTTCCATTTGGTTACCTTGGGATTGTTCAAATTTTTTGCTTTTTGTTTACATTATATTTGGGTTTTCCAGCTAATTCTATTCAATTAAAGATTCAGCTCCTATATTTGTTAATTATTTGTTAGTCCGGGAACAGATTAATCAGCTTAATTCATGCAGATAAAATTATGAAATAATATAAATAAAACCAGATGTTTAAAAACAAAGTTAAACCACATTCAGCATGTAATAAATCTTGAAATTAGATCTGTAAAGAAAATCCCTGCATCCACCATGAAAGGGTATATTATTGTAAAATTGATGTCAATCCCCCCAAAAAATATTTCGACTACTAAATTTTTTAATACTTTTTTAATGTGAGATTTTGTTCGATCAAATAAAACTTTACATGATTGAGTGTTTTCTGCTTGTGTTTGAGAAAGATATATTTGATAACAGTTTTCAAAGATTTCCATAAACTCCAAGGAAGAAGGCTTTAGGTCGTTCAGATCCATCTTCTCCTCTGTAAAACCTAACGGATGCTGTGTCACTTGAAGGTGAGAGTGTGTATGTACGCAAAGAGCGATTATGACTACAGCAATGCATTTGTTATATAAAATTTGTGCAAAGAACCTCAATGGCAGATGGAAAAGTCCCATTGATTAACAGGCAAAATGTGACCCGCTTTGGTTTTTAAAGTATGGATACTACAGAGAGCATCATGTAATTATTTAAGTTGCAAATTTTGAGATACTAATTTTATAAGTGGTAAAACAAAAAATATAAGATGATGATGACCACTAAGATGAAATACACCATTTTAAACTGAATTGTATAAGTTAAGGTGTTGTATGTGAATGAAATTAAATGCAACTTACATACATCAAGACCTACATCATAATTGACCAAATATCGCTCATCCACTTTTTTCTTTTGTTAAATGCAAAATTTGAAATGTAGTTTTTCAGTGTTCTCCTTGAAAACTATATCTCATTGCCTCAGTATTTCTAATATTTGTTTTACTCCTTAAAGTAAAACATTTGATTGATTTCTTTCAATTACTGCTTTGATTCCTTCACACATGTGTTTGTTTTGTGGCTGACCATAACCAAACATGTGCTGGATGAGATTTGCCAATCCTCAAGATAACCCCTTAAACACGTTGATGATTAACGCCATCTCCATTAAACCTTTTTAATCATTAAGGCTAATCACAAAATACCCTGTAAGCTTTGCATGCATGCATTCATGTGGCCTCTGTGCCAACATGAGCATGGGGTGTTAACCTCTTTGTAAAAGTAGTACGAACACTAAGAATAGAAATCCTGGAAAGTCAGAGTTTTTTCAAGGAAAAACCCAGCTGAACTTTGAAACATGTCATTGAGTGGCTGGTGAAGGTTTTACACTGAAAATCATTCCCAAAGCACTACACTTTAGTCCTCATATTTGCATATTAAATAAATCTGAATCCTGCTTAGGTAAGCTTTATTGGTGCTTTTCCATACTTGTTTGGTGTAATCTAGGAGTTTCTACTAGTTTTTTGGACATGTTCATAAATTCTGAAATTCAATTTCCTTTGAATTTACATTGATTTGCTTTACCCTTGCAAGTTTGTTGGTTTTGGCATCATGTGAGTTGTTAAAATTCTAAAATTAGTGATTTCATTTTAACTTTTGTTTTTAACAAGAACTATGCTGACTCATTTGGGCTGTAATAAAACACACACATGCACACACACACGCTCAGGACGTGCGTGGACCACTGTTACCTCTACCTCCTGTTGCCATTTGTTCTTTGCATTCAAAGAACTTTGCTCTGTCTCTCCTTAACCATGTCTTGTGTCATGTCAAGGGTATTGCTCAGTTAAGCCACAACGGTGGAGCAGGTTGTTCACCCTTGTAGAAGCAACAGCCTCCTCTGGGAGATGATAGAAAACTCTGATTTAGTTTTCCATCCAGGAGTCGTCTCTGCACTTAGGCTGGACTTACAAAATAATAATATTTTTTATTACTTCTGAGGAAACCTATATTTGGGAAACTATACATTTAACGCACAGAAAAAACACCTTCATTTATGTTGTGATTACTTTTGGATTTGGATCTTCACAACGGAATACCAGACAAAGCATCAGATAGAGAAACTATTTTTCGCAATGACACATTTGCATGGTTCTCTTTAGTCTGAGAGGAATCCGGGATTGGTATCCAAGATTGGAAGCTGGAGACTGATTTCCTTTTTTTTTTAAACAAACCAAGGTATTTATTACTTTTTATTAGAAGTATGACACATAATATTATTATTTCTTTCTAAAAATATATTTTAAAATAGGATAAAATCTCACAAATGACTACGCATATTTTACAGGATATTAGTCAGACTAACTATTTTCAAAGTTGTGTTACCCAGCAGCTCTGATCTACTTCATAAGAATGTTTTTGGTTAAGTTACATAATGCAAGTTAATGAATCACTCAGTCATAAGCCATACCTCAGTGATACAAACTATTCAGTCATAAAAAGCCACTCCCCCATAGTGGAGTCAAGAGTTTCTTTAAAAAAATATTTAAAAAAAATCCGAGAAGGTTTGAATGAACTCATCAATGTTGCTCCGATGTTTTTACAATAATAACTGAGAATATAGCGACAGTTCATTGTAGCCATGGAGGGACGAAGAAGAACGACCTACAAAGTCGACAGGGATGTCCTGGATGAAGGCAATCTGGATGAAATTGGAGAGAAGAGTGACAGCAAAACATCTCTGTGTCACAAGATAACAGGCTCAATGAGGTAAAGATCCTTAGTAATCTTCCTCTTGTATCAAAGCACGTTTATGCAGAAGAACTTTAAAATATGAAATGTACTTGAGAAGCAAAATAATACTATATTGAGTGAAAACTATAAAATAATATGAAGCAGTAATTATTGATTTGGGGGGTTGAAAAGTTCAAGTTAACTTGCTGTCGATTGTGTTGTAGTTCTGTCAAGTGGAAAATCCTCTGCTTTCTAAGTAACTTTAGCAACACCGGTTTCACCCTCACTGCATCTAGTATATTTCAACCATTTCTTTCCTAAGAGAAATTTCTATCATGACCTAACATACCCTAGGTCAGGGTTTAAATAAATGATTAACTTATTTATGAGGACATTACCTAAATAAAATTGGAAACACATCCTGTCACATAATGCATATGTAGTTTATTTTCATTCTATATATTTATCAAGATATAGCTCATGTAATCTTTGTAGGCAATTATTTCATTGCCATAGTCTTCAGCTCATCAGAATATTGTTTTAGTTTTTAAGTGCCTCAAGATCAGTAGGCGTGGCTAACTACTCAGAGCAATTTAATACGTCGGAAGTGAAATAAGTTAAAATTATTACATGACGCACTTCACTGCTTTTTTTGTGGACCATCTGCCATGAGGGCTTGAAGAAGGTTTTGAGGTAGCCAACATCCTGGCTAGGGCACAAATAGATGTATTGTGATTCTGAAAATTTCCTAAAAGTGCAATTAACATCCGAATGTGTGCAAGATCACGGCTTTTATGAAATAGTTATGAGCTGTTGTGAGCAAGCACAATATTTATAAGAGTTAAGGAGGAAACAATAGATTTATTCCTACACTGCAATTAAAGTTCTGTAAAATCATGGTAGTCACTGCAGATGTGTTAGCAGCTTTCAGTTAGTCCAGGGATTCAACTTTCAGTTATGTGAATAAATGTGAATACTAAATAATTGTTCAAATTAGTGGTCTCTCCAGGTCACAGTTGCATGTAGTTTCAAAGAACAGCAGGGAAGAAATAGATAAAATAACTGTAATATGTAATATTATTAATATATTTAATTTATGACTTTAAAACCTAAATGAATTGTGCCGAGCTTAACATTTATTTTTCGTTATTTATGACCTGTATTTTTATTTTTTTGGGGGGGGGTTATGTTTACAGATAAATACAGAGAGCATAAATGCACACATACCCTCATGGAATATACATCACATGATGGTTTTCTAAAAACAAATGGAGCTGCAAAGTCACATGTTCCAAGAATCATAATTCATGATAAGTCAGGATCTAAAAAATCTTAATTTAAGTTAAATTCCAAAACTTTGATGGAAAACATGTGACTCACTTAAAAAATGAAGCATCAGCTCATTTTACTATAAGGAAGAAATATGAGTCCACATTCCAAATCAAGATGAATCACCCTACGCATATCTTAAATTTAATAATTGAATACTGAAATGTTGTTCAGGACTGATATCAATGCCACATTCTATGCTCTTTGTCTTCTTTCTTTCTGTCACTTGCACACACTCAGCTGTAGTGGTCCCCGGGTGAAGGATTGGCTGCTTGGGGCCTTTCCTGTTGCATCATGGCTTCCTCGCTACTCTTTCAAAGAAGATGCATTGGGTGATTTGGTCTCAGGAATCAGTGTGGGGATCATGCAGCTCCCACAAGGTGAGACAGCACTCCAGCGAGCGGCGGTGGCGGAGGTGTTGGAACTGCAATGAAGAAATGAACCCATAAATTATTGGTTTATGATGTTTTGTAAATATATAAATATATTATTTTGATTGTTAAAGTTTGCCAAAGGACTTATCAGACTAGCTATTTTTAGAGTTTGAACAGCAGCTTCTCATGATTTTTCATATTATGAAGGAAATTAACATGTTACTATGAATTAAGAAGATTTTACATTAAAGCTAAGAGCCAAAAGAAAGAAGGAAGAACAAAAGATAACCAGGCAATCGCACAAAGACATGATACTGAAATGTTAGGATGCCAGAAACTTTCTTTTGTCTTTTTGTTCCCTGCAGGCATGGCCTATGCACTGCTGGCATCTGTTCCGCCAGTATTCGGTCTGTACTCCTCCTTCTATCCAGTTCTCATCTACTTCATTTTTGGAACATCGAAGCACATCTCAGTTGGTAAGCTTTTGTTGTATTGGCTTACTTTAAAAACTTGTATCTGATACAATCTCAAACATTTCTAAAAAAAAATGGTCTTAATCTTAGAATGTGCAAGATAGAAAGTTGATTCAGGTTTGTTTTCCATCCATCCATCCATTTTCTGTACACCCTTGTCCCTATTGGGGTCGGGTTGGGTCTGCCTATCTCCAGCTTACAACGGACGAGAGGCAGGGGCTATTAAGCATGGTGCATCAAGTGATAAATTCTGTCTACAGGGACATATGTATTAATTAATTCTACTTTGTTAAGGGGGATTATAAACTCTGGGTAACAGAATCTCATATGTTAAACATTTTGGAGGGGTGAGTGTTTCCATTCTCTTTCATTAGCACAAAAGGAAATAATGTAACCCTTCAGGTATGCTTTTAATGATTCTCACACAGTTGTAAACAATACCCTTGGGGTCTAATTGAGCTGGGCAGACCTAGTGGGAAGGGGTGATGGGATGACGATTAATACAGGACAGTCTGTAAAAAAAAAATCTGCCAGAGGCTGCAAAAGACATGAGAGTTAGATTTGTCTTTAAACGGAAAAGAAGACAGAAAAACATGCATTCAGAACTAAAATGAAATAAGTAGGATCAAAGTATATGAGTCCAGTCTAAGTGCAAACCTAAGTTAAAGTAAAATCTGTGACAAGACTTTGAAATTGTCGTTCAGATTTATTTTATTTTATTTTTGAATGGTGGTGGTGGACAAGTTCAAACCGACTGATGTGGATAAAATCCAAATTTACCTGAAATAGCTGTAACATTTGATTCACTGGACCAAGCTTTTAAAGTTTTGTGAAAACCTTTCCAACCCATTTCCTTGAGCTATACAATCCTTCAGTTCATATCTGTTAAAATGTTGTTGCATGGCATCAGTTGTTTGTTAGTTCAAGAAGAGTATACTAAGTTTCAAGGAAAGGAAACAGGGGGGGGGCACAATTTTGGTTTTACTCTCCTATTAAAAATCTTAAGAACCAAATAGATAAGAAGGTAAAACAAATGACTTCATAGATATTTTGTTTCCATAACTGTATTAAAAACATGTTTCTAATGCTGTTATCCTTCCTCAGGAACATACGCAGTCATGAGTGTAATGATCGGAGGGGTGGTCGACCGACTGGCACCAGATTCTAACTTTGAGATCTGGGACAACGTGACCAACTCCAGCATAATTGACGGCATTGCTAGAGATCAGGAAAGGGTCCGGATAGCTGTCGCAGTCACTTTTATGTCTGGTTTGTTTCAGGTAAAATTTCAAAGTACGGTTCACAGTTTCATATGCAGATCAATCAGTGTTGAAGGCAGAAACAACATGAATACAGCTTAACAGTGATTAGCTACCAGCACCATAAGCTCTTGAAATGCTTCCTGCAAAACACAGGTTTGTAATAACACAGTTTAGCAATCGTAAAACTCTTTGTTGACTAAAAGTTAGTGATTAATTGGAGTCTACAAAGGGTGACTATGCATTGCAACATGACCTAATCCTTAAATAAATTAACCTGCAGGTTTTTAACCTGAGAAATTTTATGTTTATATTGGCTGTCTTGGTTAAAAAGTGTTTCTGGTTTAGATAGCTGAGAAATCCTAAAGTTGTGCAACCCTACAGAATTCATGTTTATAATATTGTTGAAAAGTAAAAGGAAAGACCAACTTAAATTAAAGCAGTGCAAATTCATTTTGAATCCATCTAAGTATAATTTTACTATCTTAAAACATCAGTATTGACACAGTTTAAATATTTTAGTTGTAAAATGCTAAAATCTGCTGGCTCATTTGTTTAACTATACATGTTGGATTTATGCTGTCAGGATAGGAACAGAGTAGTTTAATGTAAAAAAATTGTAAAATTAGAGAAGAAACTAAAAAATAACAACTCATCGTCATTTTGTTCGGTATTGATGAACCTTCCCTACAGGTGAAATTAGAAATGCCTGAGATTATTCAAATTTTTACAGTAAACGTTAACATTTATATGTTCTTGGTAAATGTTTTTTTTTTTAAAGTACCTCCTGAAAGAAAACCATGACCTAAAGAAAAAAGATGTGCAATTTCGGGAAGGTTCTATTCTTTGGACTTCTTTTTCCTTGTAGTGCTAATATCTCAACAATTTTTAAATGGTTTAACAGTTTTGTTTAAAAATCAGAAAAGTTGTTGAAAAGCTCTAAGATTTTGGATTTTAACCTAAAGTCCCAAAATGTAGGTTTTAAGCAAATATTTTCTAAAACTTAAGGATATAAACGACTTTCTGATTGCAAAAGTTACGTTTTCAGTTATGTGAGCCCCGTTTGCATCTTGTTTGTGCGATGTTGCAGATTCTCCTTGGTTTGGTCCAGTTTGGTTTTGTGGTAACCTACTTGTCTGAACCCCTCGTCCGAGGTTACACCACAGCTGCTGCCATTCACGTCATTGTTTCCCAGCTCAAATACACCTTTGGTATCAACCCAAAGAGATACAGCGGACCCATTTCCATGATTTATGTAAGAAATTTCCAGAACATGAATTTTAAGCCTGTTACAAGTTAACTAGCATATTAGGACATTTTCCAAGATGATGCATAGGTCTTCTGTTTCCCTTTTTTGTAGACGGTAGTGGAGATCTGCTATCTCCTACCGCAGACGAATGTCGGGACGTTGGTGGTCAGCATCGTAGCCATTGTTGGCCTCATTCTTGCGAAGGAGCTCAATGCATACTTGGGTAAAAAGCTACCTGTCCCCTTGCCCATGGAGCTTATTGCTGTAAGTATGATGATGAGTGATGACTGGAAACACTCTGAAGCCCATTTAATTGTTCTGTTTTGGTTTTGTTAGGTGGTCATTGCAACAGTTATCTCCTGGCAAGTTAACCTGGAGGGGAGATATGGAGTGGATGTAGTGGGAGATATTCCCTCGGGGTGAGTGAAAAACAGACACAGCTGCACATCTCTGCAAAGGAAAAGTTTGCAATGTCTCTTCTTCTTCTTCTTCTTTTTCTGTCCTATGTCTTCATCAGTCTCCAGCCACCTGCTGTTCCAGCTGTGTCCCTGTTCGGCCAGGTGATCGGAGATGCCTTTGCCCTTTCTGTTGTAGGATATGGAATCGCTATCTCCTTGGGACGAATATTTGCTCTCAAGTATGGCTACAAGGTGGACAGCAACCAGGTAGTGGAATCGATCTGTTTTGTTTTTAAGATCAAAATGTTTTGTTGTTAATTATACTGCATAAATATTTTTTCTTCTTGGTTTAGGAGCTAATTGCTCTTGGTTTGAGCAATTCAATTGGAGGATTTTTTCAGTGCTTTGCCATCAGCTGCTCAATGTCTCGTAGTTTGGTTCAAGAAAGCACCGGAGGAAAAACCCAGGTTAGTACGCATGCTACGAGTTTTGCGTTAGTCCAACAAAGCAAATACAGCTACTAAAATCATATTACAATGTCAGCAGATTAGATTTTTAAATCATTTTGCAATGCATTTTTTGCTTGCCTATGTTTTTCTTTACGTCACGTCTGTTACATACAGATTACATCTCAGACAAACTTTAATTTGCACACTGCGTAGTTAACTCACTGGTAATAGGGAAAAAAAGGTAATATTTACATATTTAATTCTTGAAGGCTGTTGTGATTAAGACATCATGCTTCTATAAAAGAAATACCGTCCTAGACAGAAGAAAAAAAGACTGTCTGGTCTTCAGCACATGGTATTATTAGAGCCTGTGACTAGTGTTCATCACAGAGAGGCCTGGTTAAGCACAGTGTCACCTGATACCTCCAGATATTGTAGTCACTCAGTTTAAAGGAACGACTACTAAGGCATAGCCTTTTCTTTGGGGTATTAATACAATTTGACAGAGACTGACTACCCTTAATCATTCTACAAATGGGTAAAGACAAGATAACATAATCAATTTAAAGAAGGCAGATTTTGGTTGGTTATAATAATTTTGAATTGGCTTCAAGAAAACCTTTACATCCCTAAACTTAAACATTAAGAGTAATGATTTAAACAGATAAAAGACTTGCAACTGTAACAGAGCTAGACATCAGCTTAAGTTTATCATGCCATAATTAGGAGGATAAAAAATAGGCTTTTTAATGTTTTTACTGGTTTTAAAACAAGGAACTGATGAATCAATATTCATTTTGTCATCATACTATTCACCTGGTGATCAATGCTTTTCATGGAAAAGCTTAACTTTGCTAAATTAATTTTTAAACACAAAGTGTTTCCTCTCAGAAATGTCATCTAGTATTTTTAGCCTCCTTGGACAGACTTAAAAAGTTTAATGGATCTTTTTTTCAAAGAAAGTCACTTTAGATTTGTGTCCTCACTTCACCTGACCCACCTCCCAAAACACACATTAAGTGTTATGCCGTTGATGGTTCATACTTCTCCCTTTTTCGGCACATCATTAATCTCTTTAAAGTTACTCTTTAATGCTTTTCCTCTGATCTTTTTCACTTGATATCCCTCCATTCATCATGCGCCTGTTTCCCTCTCCCCTCACCGTAGGTTGCTGGAGCTGTATCCGCGGTGGTTATCCTTTTCATCACTCTTTGGATCGGATCTCTCTTTGAAGATCTCCCCAAGGTATTCACATGTGTTTGCACACACAGTCATGGACATGTGTCCAAAACTGAGCAGCAGTGTGGTATCAGACAGGAGATTTACCTCACATTTGAAGATTGTGAAATGCAAAAAACAGATTTACTATATTGTCAAATTGTGTCTTTGTAAAAACTCTTCAGGTCATGTTTTTTTTGTTTTTTTTGGAGCTCCGACTCATTGGACTTTTAACTCCACTGATGAGCTCAACAAATTAGTTCAGCAGACAATATACATGGCTCTGTTTGATTAATTTTTAGGCGGTGCTTGCTGCCATCATCTTCGTTAATCTCCATGGCATAATGAAACAGTTTTTGGACATCCCTGCTCTGTGGAAAAGCAATAAAATCGACATGGTGAGTGTGCCAAAGTGTTGGTTAGGGATATATTTATTGGGGGAAAAAAGGGATTTATTATTTCCTTTTTTTATTTTGAAGAAGACTGAGCACCTTTTTGATATTCATTCTTCATTTAACATGATGGACCTATCAATCTATCAATCTAAACTTTACTGCTGCTTTTTTACTAGAGTTTCATTAATGTCTGAAGCTGAGTGTAATTCAGATTTTGTCAACTATGACTGTTTGTTTAGGAGCTAAAAGAATAAAGCATCTCACCCATAACTCTAAGACCACCTTGTTTTACTATATCTGTAATGTTGTTTTTCTAAAATCATTTGTCAGTTTCCCACAATATGCAATGGATTCAACTATTAAAAACTTTCACTTTAATAAGGTCAATCTATTTTTGTTTTTGTTTAATTTGTTTAATTTTCTCTCCTCCTCAATGTCTGAATATTTAGGTATAAAATCTTGTTTTGTTAAAGGAGTACAAAGTGTGCAGAAAGCTAAAAATGGTTTAACTCAGTACGAAACTTCTCAATAAAGACTCTAGTGGTACTAATTATCTCATGTGAAATTGTCTTCACAGAATTTGTACTAAATTGGGGCAGATTTCATATATGAAATCCATTGGAGAATGATTAAACATGTTAAAATCCTAATAACAGTTACAAATAAATCTTTTCTTTCGCTGCACACTATCCAAAAGTCTGAACTGTTTTGGATTCTTCAATCAAAACTCTGTTTTTACTAACGATATATTGTTTTGTGTTCTCCCCTGACCTGTGTTTATATCTTTCTCCAGCTGGTCTGGGTGGCCACGTTTATCTTGACAGTGCTGTTAAACCCTGACCTTGGACTAGCTGCTGCCATTGCCTTCTCCATGCTCACTGTCATCTTCAGGACACAGCTGTAAGTAGATCCTACTGTTCCTGTTCACACGTAACACTAAAGTGTCTAAAAATACGAAGGTTCAGAAATGTTACACCAACTGAGAGCATGCAAGTGTGTTTGCTAGGAGCTACAGAAGGTCTCTGCAACCTGTGGCCCTGAATCCACAAGTTGCTCTTTGGACTTAACACAATATTTCTTGAGATAAAGAAAAATTTGTTGCTTTTAAATTTAAAAGTGCATTTATTTTTATTTTTATTTTTATTTTTGACATTATTTGATAGAATTCCAATAGAAGGACACTAAAAAGAGGAGTCAAAATCCATATCAATTTAGTTCATATATACGTATAGCACTTCTTAAAAATGTATGTTGTCTCACGGTACTAAACTTTGAGTCTCTAAACTTTGAAATATATTTAAGTACATAATAAGCAAAATGAAAATTTGATTTATGAATGTAATTAGGAGTTTATTAACAATATTCCAAATGTAAAACACAACTTAGGAACAATTTTTCAACAAATAACCATTTTACATGAATGAAAATGCACACACATTCAATCACACCCAATAACACACAGTTACTCACTTATTCAAAAAAAAGGTATCAACTGATCAACAAGCAATTTGACACCCTTTTGCCAAAAGGAACATAGTGCAAGTTTTAACTGACCAGAGATAGTCTTGATGTCAAACTACATATATCTACATGCATGTCACTCAGGGGAAAAAATCTTTTTTTTAAATTTTTTTACAGTCACACATTGATGTTAAATTCCCACTTCCAAATCATTTTCTTGTTATATTTAATTTAAGGCAACAAAACATGAAATGGCTGATTGTCTGCTTGTTTAATTCCTCTCAAATAATTCAAGAAAGATAAAAGTACAAGGCTCTGCAACCTAAATTAAATGTAGACGTAATTGTGGAGCAGCAGCTCATCTGTATACATCATGAGATGTAGCGTTAACTTCATACCCATAGCAAAACGATCTCCTATCTGAACACAAAAGTTATTTTAACTTTAGGCAAGGCAAGGCAAGTTTATTTGTATAGCACATTTTTGTGTACAAGACAATTCAAAGTGCTTTACATAAGAAAAAAGATCAGAAAATGAAACAATAAAATCAGCTTTGAATTTAAAAGAAAAAAAATTAAAATGAAAATAAAATAATAATAAAAGTACTCAGTTGCTATATGCACAGCTAAATAAGGCTGTTTTAAGCCTGGATTTAAACAACGGCAGAGTTGAAACCTGTCTCACCTCTTCAGGAAGACTGTTCCAGATTTTAGGAGCATAAAACTGGAATGAAGCCTCCCCTTGTTTGGTCATGACTCTGGGCATCAGCAGGAGGCCACTACCTGAGGTTCTCAGAGTCCTGGCTGGTTCATATGGCTCTAACATGTCAGATATGTACTTTGGGGCTAAACCATGAAGAGACTTGTACACAACCAAGGCTGTTTTAAAGTCTATTCTTTGAGTGACAGGAAGCCAGAGCAGAGACTTGACCACTGGACTAATGTGGTCATATTTCCTGGTTTTGGTCAGAACTCGAGCAGCAGCATTCTGGATGTTCTGAAGCTGTCTTAAGGCCCGTTTAGAAAGCCCAGTGAGCAAGCCGTTACAGTAGTCTAACCTGCTAGAGATAAAAGCATGGATAAGTCTTTCTAGGTCTGGTTTAGAGACTATTCCTCTGATTCTGGCAATG
>JAVLVB010000465.1:250042-304051 GCA_032876305.1 Orestias chungarensis
ACCTTGATCAGAGCTGTCTCAGTGCTGTGGTGGGGCCTAAAGCCTGACTGGAAAGCATCAAACACATTGTTAGACAGGAGAAAGTCACTCAGCTGTTGGTATACAACTTTTTCCAGCACTTTTCCTAAGAATGGCAGGTTTGATATGGGCCGGTAGTTGTTCAGTACTGTGGCATCCAGACTGCTCTTCTTTAGGAGAGACTTAATGACAGCAGTTTTCAAGGCCTTTGGGAATATTCCAGTCTGAAGTGAGATGTTGACTAACTGAGCGAGTTGTGGAAGCAAACTGCTCAGCACAGACTTTAGGAATCTAGTGGGAAACTCATCCAGGCCGCAAGTAGATGGACTCAGGCTGCAGATGATCTCTTCAACTGTTTTATCGGAGACAGGTGTGAAGTGTGTCAGTTCCATATGTCTAACTGGGGGTAGAGAAGCTATGTCTGTGGTGGAAACAATTGCATTTTTAATGCCTTGAACTTTGTCATTAAAGAATACTGCAAACTCCTGACATTTAGATGTAGAAATCAGTTCCAAGGTTCTACGCAAAGTCTGGTTGAACACACACAACTGCTGGGGCCCCAGGAGGACGTCATCTGGAGGCGCAGGTGGGGGCTGGGGTGCCGCCGTCTTCGGGTAATCTCTGAGCTGCGTCGCATTCTTATCCTCATCTTCATGTTTTCGCTTCATTTTGTCCTTGGCCGCTGGAGCAGAATGGGAACTCAAAACATAGAATAGATTAGCTGCAAACAGCCTAACTCCAGATCTATTGTGGCAGAGACCATCTGCCTTAAAATAATGTCTGCGGTCCCAGAAAAAACTGAAATTGTCAATATAACTAAAGGTGTAAGTGGCACACACACCTGACAGCCATTTGTTCAGGCTGAATAGCCTGCTGCACCTCTCATCTCCTCTCATTGGTGGTAGAGGGCCACTGATGAACACGTCAGCATCCAAATTATTAACTGTATCTAATAGCTTCTTGAAGTTCTGTTTCAGCACCTCAGACTGCCGTTTCACAGTGTCGTTAGATCCCAGGTGTAGAACAAGGGTCTTAACAGTTGGATGTTCAGCAAGAATTTCAACAATATTGTCTCTCACATCTGATACCATGTCCTTTGGAAAGTACATTATTTTTGTACGTTTCCCACATACAAATCTTAAATCCTTCACCGCAGCATCACCAACAATCAGAGTCTCAGGACCAGGCATTAGCTTCCCTCTTTGTCTTTTATTTTCTGATTTGCTTTTTTCGGTTTACCTTGCTGTGTGAAGAGACTTCATCCTGGTGATCAAGTGGAGAACTAGATTTCTGTAGTGGTGTAAATCTGTTCTGTAGTGGGATAGTTGTTTGAGGAGGAGGAAGCTTCATTTTTGGTTTCCCACTGACAGCTGTCCAAGTCTGTGTCCTGCGAACGACTGGAGTCGAGGAGGATTTTGGTCTTGTCGGTAGTGCAGGCCAGCCGGTCCCATCGCAGATTTCTCTCTTCTTCCTCTGAGATGACTTACTCTTCGGTTTAGCGCCGAGCACATTCCAGACATTACTTGTCTTGTTATTCAAAGCAACATCCTCTTGTTTCTGGTTGTCCTTGCCCGTGCTGATTAGCTGACGGGGGGTATTGTAACCGGCATTTATTTCCACATTTACTTCTAGTCGTTGGGTTTTGGTTTCCAGCATGTTGAGTTTCTGAAGGAGATTAGCGTAGTCATCCTCAGAAAAAGAAAAAGGAGGCATCTTGCTGATGGATTTTTCGGTTTTCGGAAGATATGCAGGGAGAAGCTCAAAAAGGAATTAAAAAATAAATAAATGCAAATAAAAAGAATGAATAAACACAAAACGCAGAGCTAAAGCAGGACTGACAAGGGGAAGATCAGGAGACAGAGAGAAAGCGTCCGCCTCCGTCGAGAGCAAAGCAATGCTGCCTAACTTTACTTATTAGGAAACCATTATGAAACTTACTGTAAAATCTGGATTTCACTGTCCATACTAGGCATTTTTTTCTTCTTTTGTTTAATTTGCTGATCTTGTTGTGATTCTGCTTTCAGGTATCACCCAGCCTATATTTATGTTTAATGTAAATTAGCCCATTTTTGTCCCCAAAAGTCTCCAATAACGCCAAATCTGCCTCCCCGTGAAAAGTGTATTACAACTCTTTGTGCTACATAGCGCCAACAACTGTACAGGAGGGACTTAGTAGTCAATATGCCTCACCGATTCTAAAATGCATCTGGCTCCTATTGACAAGAAGTGCAGTGTTGTGACATGTCAATCATCTGGGGTGGCACCTGGGGGGTCCAATCAGATTTCAGGGGGGTCCGGTGCTACCCCGGCCCCTCTTCTAGCTCCCCCACTGCTCTAACTGTTTTTTCTTCTTTTAAGCAACATAATAATATTAATTTGAAAGAGATTAACTTTACTAACAAATTTGAAGATCTTCTCAACAAGAAGAGCAGTTATTCGACTTAATCCTATTTTTTGTGTGCTTTTCAGACCCAGGTACTCTTTGCTAGGACAGGTGGCAGACACTGATATCTACAAGCCACTGGAAAACTATGGTCAGGTAATTAAGGAAAAAAAAACCTAGTATGGACTTTTATAGGAGTTTTGCTCCGAAAAAGAAAGTATGAAATAAATAAGATTGTCTGAAACTAAAACATTTACGTATTGAAACTATTCTTGTTACATAGTTGTACTTGTTGGACCTATATGACACACAGCATGTGGCTAAATGTTCTTTAGAAACAAGAGTGCAATTCTTAAAAATATTAAGGATGGCATTTGATTGTCTTTATTTGCCCATTTGGAAATTAAGAGGCCAACCTTTCTAATGTCAGAACTGTTAAAAAAGTAGATCCAGACTGAAAATCGGCTGGAGCTACATGCTGAAGGTACATGTTGTTAACGCCAGGCTGTACATATATGATGTGAATATTTTGTTTTCTAAAAATGTGTATTGGATGGAGAGCTTGTGAATTTTGAAGCAGCAGACTCAAAGAAACTAGACATTATCTCTTAAAGCGGTGTTGTTTAATAGTTCTTAAAGATTTTCTGTATAGTTTGACTGCTTGGACCAGACTAGTTCAGCATACTCTGTAAGATTTCGTTCAAAAAATAGAAAGAATTTTAACAATTTGAGGAAGAAGGTGAAGCACAGGGTCTTAAATGGCAACAGAAGTAAGTCTTTAGGAAACAGGACAAACATCCAGCAAAGAGCTGACAGGATCTAAAACATTTACAGTTCTTGAGTTGATCCTTATATTGGCATGCTGGTTCTATAGTGTAACTTGTTTTGTATTTTAAAAAATAAATGAAATTAAAAATTAAAAAATTTAAAACAGATTATGATTTATTAGAAAACCAGAGCTAAACACATGACAAAAAAATGCTGAGATTGGAGCATTTCAACAAAGCAGTAAAACTTAATTTTATTATTATTTAAGTGTTTTATGTTTTTGAGTAATTATCTCAGGACTTGTATACAAATGTGTCACATTGTTTTATCACTTCTAATAATAAAAATGCTCAAATCTGACACAATTTTAAAAGTATTATGGGTACCAATACTTTTGGAGTATTGGTACGAGGTAAGACTGAATTACTACCAGATTCAAGTTACAACTTTCCATATAATTTAAGTTTTAATTATCCGTGCTGGATGTGAGTCTGTCAATACAAACCAGCTGATATAAGATAGTGTGAAAATGTTAGATATTTGATTTAATAATAGCTTTGCTTTATACTCTGACTTTAGTTAAAGCACTTAATACACATTTTTCTGTGTTTATCTCATTAATGGATTTCAGGCAAAGCAGGTGCCAGAAATATTAATCTTCCGCTCCTCTGCCACCCTCTACTTTGCCAATGCTGAGATGTACCAAGAAGCTCTGAGAGAAAAGGTGACGACACAAACACAAACACTACATTTAAACGTCAAACCTCTCCTAATGGGGCTTGATGTGCTAAACTTGGCTTCAAGCCCTAATATTATGAGAAGTGACAACAAAATACGGTCTTAAAATTCCCCTGAAGCAAAACAAGCATAACAATGCATGCTTATATATTAATGTGCCTGAAAAGTATCAGAAACACACACATGACGGACACTAAGCCTTGATATAATAAACCAAACCGACACATGTACACGCGTTCATACCATGCAAACAAAACAGAAGAAAGCTACTATCCATCTTGTCACAGTTTCTTGCAAAGCAATTTTTCTTTTACAACCATCACTTCTGACACACTGACAACAGACGAGGCACGTTACCATTCTCACACATCACTGCCGTGACAGACATTGTTAAAAACGCCATCCCACTGATTTATCTTCCCCTTCTGCGTTTTTTTCTCCGACAGACCGTTCTATGCCTCCCCCTCCTTCTTTTCTCTCCTCCTCCATTTCTTCTTTTTCTTCGTATCCTTTCACATCTGCTTTTTTTTTTTTTTGGAAGAAAAATCGAAGGCACCTGCACAATAGATGCCAGCAGACAGCAGTGGAGAGTGGTGCAGAGACTGAATAAGGGAGGGAGATAATGGAACGTCTCATTCATTAAAATGTCAGCGTGTCAAAGCCGAGTTGTTTCTTGTCTGTTTTTTGTTTTTTTCAATATATCCTCTCAATGAGCAGTCATGCGCCGGCCGCAGAGATTGTTTACAGGGTGAGAAATCATCCCGATCATGCTTTGTTTCTGAAAACCGCAGATTTGGACATATGAGAGGAATTTTGTGTAATGCAGTTTAAGATTGGACACCCCCTGAATTGATTTAGATGACGGATGCTAAAATCTACCTCCCTCCTGCTATACAAATCTTTTTGGTACTTTTGTCGTCATAGTCGTTTGAGTTGAATGCCTATACCAACAAAAGAAACGCCAAAGTCTTTTTTTAAACTAGTTATTCAGAAAACCTGGAATGGATTTTGATCTTCGCTTGAGTGTGTTTAAAATCTTGTCCGGTAATAAAGTTAGTTTCTTACACAAATAAAGTAAACTGTTAGTGTTTTGTATTTAAATGCTTTTTTGTCTAGCTGTACTTGATGCTTTGATTTGTTTTTGATTTTTTTTTTTTTTTAAACACAGGCAAACCTGCAGTGTCCATTTATTCTACTGTGGTACACTGAGTTTAAAGGAATTTCTTGATTGACAAATTAAAACTCATGTTTTATTGATTGGTAATATAGTTTGTCTACTAGCTGAATTTTTTTAATTTATTGTTTCGTTATTTTATTTCATTTAGTCTGACATTGACATAACTAAGATCCTGTCAATAAAGAAGAAACTGGAAGCCAAGCGAAAGAAGCATGAAAAGAAAATGGCCAAGAAAGCAAAGAAAGCTCTTAAGAAGCAAGGAATAGACATGGTGAGCATAAGCTAAAGATCAGTATCATTTTTAAACTGAAGGAAATATTTATTATGCAAGATATTCTGCATTCCTAACATTTATAGTCATAAATGTTTTCCCGGTTCAAACATTCTTGTGAAACATGATTCAACAATCTTGCCCAACCCTAGCTGTGTTGAATCTCCTTCCACCCAGCAGGAGGAGCCAAATCTAGAGCATCAGAAGGACATCGCCATCATTGATGTGGACCATGATCCTGATCCCACACTGCCAAGAGCCATCATCCTTGACCTTAGTCCTGTTAACTTCCTGGACACCGTAGGGGTCAAGACAATAAAAAGTGTAAGAAAATAAGAGCCTTAGAACAGAGGGATTATTAAAAATATACTTTTACTGTTTTTAATTGACCAAAAAATTTAACAACTTGTGATAAATTGGTATGGCCAGTTAAAACTTAAGCTTACTTAGTTTAGAATTTAATGGATTCAAGAACGTTTAGTTTAGAAAATGTGGAAAGTCGGCAACTGACAAAAAATGATTTAGGTTGTTTTCCTCCTTACTAGCATTTTTATGACACCAAAGAAAGCTTTTTTTATTGGATTGCCTGAATTTTTATCACATTACGCTTTAGTCATTTAGGTTTGTATATGTTTATAGCTCATATTTTCTGTTGATCTTAAATATAAAAGACATCTAAAATCAAAAAGCCCCTTACTACAGTGAGTGTGAAATGCTCTGTTTCTGAATCATCTGTTCATTTCTCACTTTTTCATGAAGACTGGGGGGATATAGATGTAGTTGCAAAGTCTAACCACCATGAAAAACCAGTTGGTACTGGGAAAAAATATGAGATCTGCATCTGTAAAATATTTATATAGCTTGTTACAGAAATACATTTGCATATAGTTTGTAGTGATACGCATAAATTGGGATATAAGTTACAGAGAGAAGCAGGCATGAAAAATTCTCTCAATATTTTTGCTGAAAAAAACAGCTAATAATTTTTTTCTACTCTCTCCCACACACTCAGCAACACTCGGGCTGTAGATGAAGCAGATTTTACCCTCTTAGTATCAGAAGACATAATTTACATAAACAGCTGGATAGTAGCAGGCAGCCTAGGGAAGCATAAGAGTTCAGGGTGATGAAGCTTCAAGAGAATAATTTGTCAAGGCAGCCTAATGGAAACAACAACATTTTATACTTTTTTTCTTACTTTAAGTTTCGTATGTTTAATATCTTTGTAACGTATCATGTGTCTATTTCTTCAGTCATTCCAACTGTAGGACATTAAGTTACTGAAAACTGAGATAAATTAATGATTCAGACTTTCTTCCTTGTCTTTCAGATTTGGCGAGACTATGGAGAAATTCAAATTGATGTGGTTCTTGCTTGCTGCCAACGTAAGTCCAGCCTATTAATTAATGACCTGTGGATATAAATTTCCAACTATATGAACATATTTGCATAAATTGCACTTGGAAAATTTATTTATTATAACATTTATGTTGAGCAAGCCTACAGACTGGTGGGTCAGTTAGGATTTTTTTTTTAGAGCTGCTAATCTATTCTTAGTTTATATTTCCATTGTTATCGACAAATTTAGATTTGACTTGCTGTATGGAAAAAAAACCCCGCAAATATTACTGTAGAACAAACAATCTGATGGTGAAGAAAGCTGGGAGCCATCCAGATTACTTCAAAGGATCAACAGCACTAATTAGCCGGCACTGAGCTGATAATAGAAATGGCTTATTTAAAGTGTTGAGGCTCGCGATAGAGCTGCCAAGAATATTTATGCATTCACAAAAAGCCTTCTGTTTGTTTGTTTTTTTGTTTTCATCTTCCTTTAACTTGGCACTTATATGTTTCACCGCCTTCCAGTACCTTCATTTCTTTTCATGTACCTTCAGCATCCCTGAGGCTTTAGATCCCATGTTTCAGTTCTGAATTTTGTCTTTGTGTCTAGTTGGTGTTGTGGAGAGCTTACAGGATGGAGGGTTCTTCAACGACAAAGTGACAAAGTCCTGCCTCTTCAACACCATCCATGACGCTGTGCTGTACTGTCAGTCTAAAAGATCAGAGTACCAAAACGATGAAGAAAATGAAGATGAGGTAAGAGCAGGCGTGCACATTATCAGAGGCTTCTGTTAAATTACTATTCTAAGACTAAAAAAAATAAACAAAAACTCATCTCAGGATGCATTTTCATCATTCAAATATAGTATTTTACTTCCCCACCTCATTTATTTCCAGGGTTAAAGTACATAACACTGTTAAAAACATTGAAAGAACTATGTCATCAGAACATTTATTACTAAGAATGAGATTAGAATATTACCTTAGTTTTTGATTGAACCAGGACCTGATTTAGCGTTGTGAATGAAAGGAAGTGGAACTGGATTATTAACCTTTTACATTTACATGATCTGGACCCAAAAAACAAAAATAACTTGGAAAAACTGTGTAAAAATCTACAGAGAAAAAGGGTCAGCAACTTGAATTGTTAGAATAATGTATGTTAAAGTTACAGACTGTTTTTTAAGCGTAGTTTAGTGATATTGACTGCATTTGTGTTTAGCATCAGTATCTATAGTTGAAATATGTCCTGTAATTACATTTGTAAGGAGAAACCAAAAAAGTGTTATAAGTATATATGTTATAAATATGTAAGAAAATTATCACAAAGGGAAGACATTGGAGGACTTAATGTGAGCCAACAAAAGTTAGTAGCGATGCACAGAACAGAGTAATTGAGCTCCAGATGTGTTATTAAAATAGTTTCCTTTTTGTCTAAGCAGACCAAAGATTAGCATAGTTTTTGTTTTGTTTCGTCTTTTAAAAAAATGCAGATCTAATCTATTAAATATGGCGATTGTTGTATCATAGCTTCCTCGATGACTAATGTGAGGAAAACTGAGATCCCTTTGCAGTTCCATGGTGCAAAAAGGATGTATTATGTTTCTCCCAATAAGCAGGGACTTAATTACTCTTGTTAAGTCCAATTACCATGACCGACACTGTAAATCAACCCCAGAGAAATCAATGTGCATACTTGTTTAGCTCGTTTAGATGTAAAATCCCTTATGCCTTCCCTTGCACAACCTAATAAATAACCTGTGCAGTATGCCACAGGATTAATTCTCTTTTAAACACACAGAAACAGCCAGGGTATATTTTTATTTGTGCTGATCTCTTCGCAATGAAACATTTGTGCTTGCCTCCATGTCTGCAAGTCATGGAAAAAACCCAAATGCTTTTGTTTACAATGCTCTGTTGCTCTGTTTTGTTATTGATGTAGTGTGTGCGGCATTATGTTTCCGCAAAAACTGATTACAACCAGTTTGACATAGACACAGGAGTGCATGGAGAATATTAACGAATATACAAATGTGGATTATCAGATTATGGTGTTTTAGTTTGTCTACTGTAAAAAGTTTTGTGCAGTTTAGTAACTTACACATATACACACACACACACATACACGTACACACCCACACACAAACACAAAATATGCATAATTTGAAAAACAGCTACAGTATGTAAGCGTTTCTATTAGAGAAAAAAATTTGCAGGCTGTTATATTCACTTCAAAGTCTCATTAAAAATGCAGTTTATGAAGTTCAAAACAACCCAACAGAGTCGGATGATGATTTAAAACTTAACTCCAAACCATTACTGAGACAGTTTCACGCTGAGTCACATTTTCGAGCAGCAGTTTTAGATTTCCTATTCATTAAACTCCAGGATTGAGTCCACATGGAACATATTGTACGAAGCAAAGTTGCTTTTCTCCTCACAGGCACTTGTTTCAGCCCTCGTCTTTTCTGTACCCTCTTGCTTCACAGGATTTTAAGGAAACAAATTTCTGAGCCCTGAGAGAAGCAACAAAAGGATTTTTGGGAGAAGTGACAGACACTCTGGAAGAGGATTTTATCCGGAGAGTTTCAAGAAATCCAAAAATAAGTTAATGAGACAGCTATTTCTATAAAAATCTGTTTGCTTGAAATACATGTTTTACACATCAGTGTACTGTATTATGTTTTAACCTGTGCATTTTTGTCTATGGTTGCATATATCTGAAATATGTATTTTATCTGTATGTTGTACATGTTCTGTACTGATTGAGACTATATTTGATATATAGAGGAAAAACTAACAGCATAGATCCGTATCCAACACGAATGCTTTGCATTGTAATCTTTAAAAAAAGAAAATTAATTTTTTCATAAAAAAAAAATCTGTTAGTGTATAATAATTATAGGGACAACTCTAGAAATTATATTTAGTAAAATGATTGTTAGAAACCTGATAGACAATGCCCTACAAAAGTGTCCATGCACACTGGAGGTTTTCAGATGTTGTTACATAACAGTCACAAACTTTAGCTTAGTTTGAATGGGTATTTAATTGAATAGATCAACATAATCTATCTTATAATTGTAAAGTGGAAGAATAAAAAAACATAACTTCATTGTTTTATTTTTTTTATACAAATAAAATATATGAAAAGCATTGCATGCATTTATTCTAAATCTCCCTGTGAGAATACTTTTGCAGGAGGACCATTTGCAAGTTCATGTCTTTTCCAGCTTTGCAAACCTAGACACTCAAATTTAGCCTATTCTTTTCTGCAAAGTAGCTCAAGCTCAGTCACATATATGGATAGCTTCTCTGAAAATACCTTTTGCTGTCTTGCTAATTGAATTTAGCTTTGGATTTTGACTAGGTAATTATAACAAACTAAGGCTTCATGTAAACCATTCTGTTGTAGTTCTTTGTTTCACCCCAGTAATGTTGGGAGATGTTCTCTGCAGTGTAGGATTATAGTTTTTTGCAACACACCTTTATGTTCGCCGTGTTTTTTTGTTTTCTTTTTTTTGTCTTCTTATTGAGCAGGAAAACAGGAAAAATATGAAGGAAAGTGCAAACAAATCGAGCTTACCATACAATTTTTATTTTTTTTCTAGCATCCTCAACCCAAATTGTTCTGAGGTCAATTTAGAAATGTAATTCCCAATTCTGATGATCTTTTTGTTTTCTAAATGAAGTAAAATGAACAATTACCAACATTTGTCAGGTAATGCTTCTACATTAATGCAGCATGTTTCTCTTTAGGAATATATTTATCGCAGATAAGAGACAATAACATGCTGATGGAGTATCTGAATATCTAAATCCTGTAGCCTGTATTTATGTAGCTACGACTCGGTGGCAAACAGGCACACTTAATAATATTACTTGTATTTTATTCAATTTAATACATTTAAGACTTTTTAAACTTTTTTTTACTAAAATTGTACTTGTATTCTATGATTCTGTCAGTTTTGACTATCCATTTGTTATAAAAAATGGTTTAAGGTTATCTGAATCACACTGTTCATGTTTGTGAGAAGGTAGTTGTTTTGTTTTCTCTCTTAACAACAAGTGGGAAATTTAATATCTTTGAGGGCTAGATAAGACATCTGGATGAAGGTCCTGACAGAAGATCCTCCAGCTTGGGATGCAAAGTTCTGTATTGTACAGCAACTCTATTTAATAATTAGGTGACTCAGGTGATAGCAAATAATTTAATCTGAGGTAATCATAGTAAAGAAGATAAATACAAAAACATATCAACGTTTTCTTTATTAAATATTTAGTTATTTTCAATTAATGCAACGTTTCCACTTGACAAAAATGCTTTTCTTTATGCTGGTCTATTACATACAACAATAACATATGTAAAGGTCTATGGTTGTGATGTGAATAAAAAACTTAATGGACCATTAGTTTAAGATAAAGATGTTTTTTCCTCTGTTTTGTTTTAATTCTGGAGGTTTACGAGAATGAACATTGCATGTGGCGAGAAGTGCTCAAATGTAACAGAAACTGTTTCTTTAAACTTCTTTCCTGGACCCATCCTGCATTTTTATGTCCTTGTGTGCAAATAGAGAAGCAGGAAGACATTTATTATTATTGTTCCTAAGCAGTGATTAGGAGCTTCTTTGCTAATTGAAAGCAGGTATAATGAGTCATTGGTGTTCTCATTCTTGGGAATGAGAACACCAATTATTTTTATTGAAATACCTTTTACACACTTCTTGAGAATTTGTTTTCAGAGTTTAACCAAATGTAGGGGGACACACAATTTATCTTGTGGTGGTGCTTGGAATCAAAGATAATACCAGTACTTTAGGAGTATAATATTCTCATAAAGCGTGTGGAATGCATTTAAAACAGTGCAGCAAAGGGGTGAACATGAGCCAGTAGAGGTCAGCAGAAATAACGTTTGAAAGCTGCTTTTGAAGTTGCTGTCCAACAATGAATGCTTTAACCTAGTCTGTTAGCTTTTCAAGTTAAAGCATTTGCACTTTTGTCCTCATCTGTCTATCCTAAAAATTATACTAAGTATCAAAGCCTCAAAAAAACTCCTCTAAATTACTGTGGGGAATAAAAGAATCAAACTCAACATCTGCTCTCATGTATTTTATAAATGTACATTTAAAATGCATAATTACAACAAAATAATTCACATGGTACACTATACAGGTCAACAGATGTTCAGGGGGGTTATTTTTCTACTACCTGCTTGCTGAGATCTGGCAATATACCTGGCAGCTACATCTATGCACTTCATGTGTTCAGAGGTTCAGGGGTATGAAATGTGAATACCTATCAAAGTGTGTGAAATCTAATATTCCACCAACCCATTGAGATGGATTGTTGGACAATTTAGATGATGTTACCATAGAGATAAAAGTATATTACATGCTTCTACAAGGGTCGGACGATGAAACTGAATCATTCGAGTAGAGATGATTTGACTAAACTGATTTGACTGATATGACTAAAGGCCATAACAGACCCCCTGCTGGAGCCCCTGCAGTTTGCATACAGAGCAAACAGGTCTGCTGACGACGTTGTTAACTTGACACTACACTTCATCCTAGAGCATCTGGATAGCCCTGGAACATACGCTAGGGTTCTGTTTGTAGACTTCAGCTCGGCTTTCAACACCATCGTGCCGCAGCTACTCCAAAGCAAACTGTCCCAGTTGTCAGTGTCGGACTCCATGTGTCAGTGGAGTTCCACAAGGGTGTGTTCTCTCACCTCTTCTCTTCAGCCTCTACACCAATGACTGTGTCTCCAAAGAAACATCTGTGAAGCTACTGAAATTTCCAGGTGATTCCGCTCTCGTGGGCCTCGATGAGTCTGCCTACAGAACAGAGGTCCAGCAGCTGGTGTCTTGGTGCAGCAACAACCACCTGCTACTAAACACAGATAAGACTGTAGAGATAGTGGTGGATTTCCGACACAACCCACACCCTGTTTCCCCCCTCTACATCAATGGCTCTGCAGTTTCCACTATGGAGTCACTCAAGTTCCTTGGCACCATCATATCCAGGGACCTGAAGTGGGTAAGGAACACAGTCTCTACCACTAAGAAAGCTCAGCAAAGGATGTTCTTCTTGAGACAGCTCAAGAAATTTGACCTCCCGCAGACCCTGATGATCCAGTTCTACACAGCGATCATTGAGTCCATCCTCGCCTCATCTATAACCATCTGGTTTGGTTCCTCCACCTCACAAGAACGAGCCAAACTCCAGTGCGTCATCAGGTCAGCAGAAAAGATCCTTGGTTGTAACCAGCCAACCCTTCAGGAGATCTACACCAGCAGGGTGAGGAAGCGCGCGGGAAAAATCAGAACTGACCCCTCACATCCTGGACATCACCGGTTTCAGACTCTCCCATCTGGTAAAAGCCTTCGGACCATCAAAACCAGCACAACCCGACATGCAAACAGCTTCTTGCCCAGAGCTGTAGCACTCCTCAACCACTGAGTCTCCAAACCTCACTGATCTGAACTGACTGGACTTACAATTTGCACTATGCTTACTTGCACAGCTGTACAGATGTTATATTAACATCTGCTGCTCTCCATAAACAATATTTATTATAAACCTACCTCACAAATATCTACATACAATAATATTCATGTGTACAGTACATATTTCATTTTATTTACCTCTCTGCTTGTAACGCTCTTCAGTGTTTTTATTTTTATTTTTTATTCCTCTGTTTAAAAAAAAAACCCTGTTAGTTAAACAGTCTGTCATACACACCCCACATTGAAACCTGCTAGACTTGAAAGGCCTGCTTTCAGACAGATTGAAACTTCTTTATTAAGCGATAACAGACTGTCAACACCACACCTACTAATCCACCTAGTCGATACTGATACTCTGATGAACCTCAATCGGGCTCTGTGCTCAGAGTGGCACAGCCCGAGGAACTGCAACAATGAAAAAAGAATAAAAGATACCCCCTGCAGAAGTATGCACATCCGAGCAGTTGATCTACGATGATTGAAGAATATGTTGCAATATTACCTTAAAAGAGTCAGTTACATTTGTCCAACAGTTCAAAATTATTTACATTTGTAATAAATCAAAGAGGGTTGTATATTTTTGCAGAATGTGTATAAAAGAGAAGGAGAAGGGATGTTGCTCTGGACTCCTTTCATATAAGGACTTCCATTGACCAGGAATCACTAAATGATTCATTAAAAGCTTACTTAGTAAGATTTTCTTTTAGTTCTTAGTGTTTCTTGCCTTTTCGGTCTGTAGACGGCATCAAATGGACGTATATCTCAGATAAACCTAAGGAATGCACTTGCACCAACGGAAGGTAGTGAACACATGAGATTTTTTTATGTTTTTTCTCTTAAGCCAAACTGAGATAAAAGGAGATTTGAAATAACTAAACAAGGTTGCAAACATAATCCAATAAATGCATATAGTTTAAATAGAAAGAAAATCCATCCATCCAATCTATTTTCTATACCTATTTACCACAACAGGGTACCATTTTAGCTGTGGCTCTAAACAACTTTCACCAAAAATTATAAAGAACTGATGTTTTTGTTAAAGTAACAAAAACAGGCCCATCATTTCAGCAGTTTTAAGAGTGAGCTTGTCTGTTGGTTGACAAAAAAACTAACACCCTTTTCACTATAGTTGCCATATTTCAACAGCTACAAAGAACAGCAGAAATATGTAGTTGTCAAAGGAAAGCAACCTATTATCGCTCTGTCGTCTGAATATTTTTTAAACAATTCGCAAAAAAGTTTTCTCTGAGGCTTTTGAAAATTGTGAAATGAATAAAATCGAGTGTGTCAGGAATAACATTGTTCTAGTACAAAGTAATAGACTCTGCTGTGCTTCGTTTTTCTTGCTTGTTTCCTATTCGGTTTCGGCTTTGCTGGTTTTGTTTACGCCATGTGTTTGTGGACAGAAAACTTAATTGGAAATAATTGAATTGGAATGATATGAGGAACACTTCTTCCAGTCCAACTGTTACCAAAAGGAACAGAGAGACATAAAAAGATGTTGCATAACCCAAACAATTCTTGTTGCCTAAGTCTTTTGCAAAATATATATATATAAATAAATAAGAGGAAAAAAGCTCCCATTGTGTCGTCTATCCTTACAGTGTATGAATTAACATAGAGAGGAAGATTAATTGCACTAATACATATTATGGGCAGAGCAGAAATGGGAACCATGTGGACTTAGGCATGCTTCCCCTTCTAAACTGTAAATGAGGCTAAACTGAGGGAGGGACAGAGGAACTGCATCTCAGCCTCTGGGGAAAAGTGTTTGTGTTCCTGAGTAAGAGAGGAAGGAAAGGATGTGCGTGTCTGTGTGTGTGACAATAGTTATTTAGTTTCTCTCCTAACGGCGCTCACCGCATTCTTGTGTTGGTTGACTGGAGGCGAAAGAAGAGCGACTGAAACACAGAGAGCGAGAGAAAGAAACAGAGACTGACTGGAGCTGAAACTTCTCTGCAGACGCTTCTTGCATACAGGTCGGTTGATCTCCGTGATCTCAATACCAGTTCGGATTCAGGAGAGCATCTTTGGGACAGTTTTCCTTTTCAGCGGCGCCTACTGCGTTTTTTTTTGATGGGGGTGTAAATAGTAGATTTTGACGGTCCTCCGGCGTGGCGCGTCTCCAACCCCGCAGACGTGCCCGCTGCTTATGCTTGTCAGAACTGCATCTTCTGCGTCCGCAGGCGAGCAAGTTTGTCTGTTCGTTCGCAGGGATTTAACGACAGGTTCACGCTTCAACAGCAAAATTTGGCGCTTTTTGGTTAAATTGAAATCATCTCTGATCACTACGAGTTCAGGTCTGGAATACTGGACCTCGAGGGCTAAAGCTTGGTTTTACGCACGCTGCATTTCTCATTATGGGTCTCCTCATTCTCTGCTACGTTAATACCATTTCAGTTTGATTCAGCCTCCTTTTATTTTTATTTTTTGTACTCAGCTATGTTTTCATCCAACACAGACGAGATTCTACACCAAACTTAATCCAAATCCGACACAATTCAGGTTTTATAGACTTGCTTTAAACGTCCGGATGTTAATTGGTTGCTTTTATTTTTTGTGCGAGCTCAGGACAGAAATAAATAATATAAATAAATGAACGTTTCTCGGAACCATTGAAGATACTGGGAGAAAAGGCACGTCTTCTTCTCTTCAGGTCACTAAACCTGAAATGAGGAAACAGACATATTTCTTATGAATTTGGTGGAGGTGAGAGAATTACGCGCGGTTACCGTAATGCTTGGAGCTGAGGCTCGCGTTGC
This sequence comes from Orestias chungarensis, assembly GCA_032876305.1. Classification (NCBI taxonomy): domain Eukaryota; kingdom Metazoa; phylum Chordata; class Actinopteri; order Cyprinodontiformes; family Cyprinodontidae; genus Orestias; species Orestias chungarensis. Next base: position 266,012 of record JAVLVB010000465.1, read on the forward strand.
CTTGGATGTAACGTGGATCCAGATTGCGCCCTGATGCCAGATGATGGAAGCGTGTTGGCGAGTTTTCTAATCAAACTGAGTTTATGCCGGAGCCACATGCACCAGGTATGCCTTGCCCAGGGGCACACTGAAATGTGGCAGGGAATTGAACCTGCAACCATTCCTGAAGAAGTGAAGAAGAATAAAAAAATAATAATAATTTAAAAAAACTATATATATATATATATATGTTATTTATTTATTGACATGAATGCGGTTTTAATCCCAGTCTTTAGTTCAAATAGAAGTGTGTTTATTTTCTCCATGACGGACGGAGCTGCTCTCCGCAGACCTTGTGGTCACGTGACGTAACAAAAAATGACAGCGTCGCTGCCGCGTGCGCGCACGCCGGCCTTTACTGCACGCTACATCCGGACTAACCTGTAGACACTTCGCGTGACGTCACGCTCAGCCTCGCGCGAGGAAGAAGGACGACGTGCATAAATTCAATTACATTCAAAACGAAACACACACACAACAAAAAAAACGATGAATGCCGTGAGCGCCGCAGCCTGCCTGCTTGTCGCCGCCGTCGGCTGCTTCCTCTACGGCGTCGGCGACCTGCTGTCACCGCTGCTCGGTGTCTGTTTTGCAGACGACCCCTCCATGCCCGAGCCGGGAGATGCTCCGCGGCGGAGCCCGCAGGGAGTCGCTTACTCCGAGCTTCGGCACCTCGTCAACGCCGACGGACTGCACCTGTTCTGCCGCTACTGGGAGCCCCCCGGTCCGCCAAGGTCAGTGAAACAGCAACAAGGACGAATAGGGTCGGAATATAACGTTTATTAGAATAGAAATATGGTTTAACTGTAGTTTGTAATCCTGAGATGTTGCAAGGCGGTTTTCAGTTATGGAGTCACATGACCTAAACTTTAGCAGATGGAGGACTCAGCTGACTGCTGGGTGTTAAACCTCACGAGCCCAGCACCCTTTAATTTTCCCTCAAAAAGGAAGATTTCGCTCCAGGTTAAACTGTTTGATCAGTGATGAATAAGTGGCTGTCTTAGTCATTCATATGAACGTTTTATTCCATGCAGTGAATGTTATTAGGAACTTTGCTGCTTGGGTATCTTGTAGCTGTAAACAGGAAAACTGGGTCAGTATTAGGAGACTAAATCTGGATCATTTAGATGCATTGAGTTCCCTTTTAATTACATTTAAATTATGTTAATCCCTATATAGACAATAATCTTATTTATACTGGGTTATGACCCCTTTTCTTAAACCTATAAATCTGGATGATTTGTCTATGTTTAGATTTTAATGTGAAATACTGTTTACTTGTACTCTAGTACTCCTGTTATGAAATAATGCTTCTCTTATTTGAGTAAAATTACTGAAGGCTCAACCCACTGTGAGTAACTTCACTGACTGAATAACAAATAGGTTTTAACCAAACTGATACACATAGACTTTACATTAGAGTGAGACCTCTTGTTCGCACACAAACCTTGTGCCGCTAATATTCGTTAGCACCTGCTGAGCCTGTTGGACCGCATTGCGGTCAAGTGAACACACTGTGAAGTCGTATACGGCTACTGGATACATTTATATGTTCTACTATAAATATCAGTGATATACGTTTTGTGTGAAAAAAACAGTTATTTATTTGTAAATAGTTTGTCTTCTCAGTCTTTAAAACAACAACTTTTTCCCAAAAACTGTTAAAATATTAAATCAGATTTTATGATCAGTTACTACTTTTCTACTTTTGAACTCTTAGGTAAGATGTTACAAATAAATAAAACAAAATCAAAACAAGTCTGAGAATCTAACACTTTCATTTGGAAGCTTAAATTTAATCTGAGTAAAACGGCTCAGGAAAAATTCAAACACTTCGGGAAAACTAACATATTGTCTAGATATCCTGTGAAATTCATCTATTTTGCTTCCACTCACTGAGGAGAGCCAGCGGGAGTTTGAAAACGAAGACCCTTACCTAACCTTACAGAAACTCAGGAGACAGCTGAGATTTAAGTATCAACATTTAAATAATTTTAAATTACAACATTTTTGCTGCTCTCCACCACCATTGCCGTTTCCTGATCAGTCTTAGACCCACAATGAATCATAGGACATGGTGGGCAACGAAGGATTCAACAGACCCGTCCTTTTAACCCGGAGAGAAAGGAGCATTTGTTGGTGCATTTGAAGGAGTCTTAAAATTTGCCCAGTCCTCTACACTTCCGTTTGACGTAATCAGCCTATAAATGCAGCCTTTGAAGGGTGCAGTCTCTGAATTCGGACATTGCAACTGAGAGAGAGAGACGAGTGAGTTCACATATTAGGCATTTAACCAGGGGGATGAAAAAGTAGGGTATAATTTAGACAAGATCTGAATGGTGTAGTTACCATCCACCGTCTTCCTCTCAATGATATACATTACCACAAATGTCTGAAGTATCGGAAGTATCGATATTTCAGCATTGTTCCACTTAGCACTAATACCCACATTTTTTACTAGGAACAAGAAACGTTAGGTCCTTTAAACAAGGCCTTATAAAGCCTTGTCTTGGATAAATTAAGTTAGTGTGTCCTTGCCGAAGTGACATCGAATCACACAGAACTTAAAACGAGCCTTATGACTTGTTTACCGTAGCGTTGATACTTCCCTCAGCCTCCAGCTGTAGGGCCCCTTCTGGTATGCTGTTCAAATTCATCTGCAGCCTTCACACATGTGTCGATGGAAGCTGATGAAGCATAGTTCCTCAAACTCTGAGATGTCATCCTCTACTTCAAACAGCTCAACAGAACATCTGGACCTGGATGTTACCAATCAAACAGGGCCTCACACGCTTAACAAAAGCAGCCGGTTATTTTATGACTCAGCTTTGCAGCAGCGTCACAGTTTACGGCCACATCTGTATATGTGTTGGTGTTTACATAGCAGTCACTCTTGAACAACGTGTTTGTACACAGGATTGCTTGTATACATATGCATGTATGTCTGTTTATATATGAGCTGCAAACACTGAGGTGTTTTTGTGTAACCATGGCTGAGGAGACAAACGCTGGATCTTACAATCACCCACAAAGCTACTGTGGATCTAAACAACTACAGTCCCCCTTTCAGTTATTACCTTCTACTGGTACTTCATCACAGAAATGAGTTTTCCTTACACTTGTGGTAAAGCGCTAAATCAGCGCATGAATAAAAGACCTGCTAAGTCCCCTGTGCTGTAGCCTTTTTTAAAGCTGCAGCTTTTTATGGGTTATGTAGGCGCTTTCTTACCGGAGGACAGCCAGTAAACCTGCAAACACTGCAGGGAGGCACATTAGAGAGAAATGAAATAGCCCCTAGTTAGAGTTGGTTATAGTCTCCAAACCAAGAAGGTGTCAGAGAGTTTTTCTAAAAAAAAGTCAATTTTTTATAAGAAGCCTGTGAAAGGTACCCAGCAGACGTAGGAACGTCTGCAATCATTAACAGGGTTCCAGCTCTGTTTACCTGGGGTTAACCCTCCACAAACATGAACTCACTGACAGATTTGGAGCTATAACTGAAATCTGCACTTGTACTCTATAAACCTTCCAGTGGACCAATAATACCCCTCACAGTAAAGTGTCAGAAAGAGTCAAGGTTTCATTTCATGTTTTTGTTTCACCATAGTAATACCGTTTAATGTTCACTCCGCACCTGCGAGTGACACTCTAATGACAGTTGCTCTCTTTGTAGAACTCATGAGTAAATTATGGCAGATGAATGTCTATAACGAAGAGGAGAAAGTCTAAAACAGGGACCTTCATTCACAGAATCCCAGGTCACTGTCTTAGAGAGGAATACCAGTGTGGTCGATTCTAGAGTCTACTCCTTTGTCTGAGGCTATAGTTTAACCATTAAAAAGGTGGCCTGCTCCTTCTAAGTACCTTGTTGGTCTGTGCTTTAATTACGACTCAAAGAATGAGATCCCTGAATGGGGTTGTCAGCCTCCGCATTAGAGAACGGCTGTGGCTGTGAATAACCTCTGGTGTAAATTACCCCCAGCATAACCCTGAGAGTGTCATCTGGGGTGAGGGATGATGGGATGTCTGGGCTCACCCCTGCAGCTTGGTCTCAAATAAGCAGAAAAAACAGTATGGATGAATGGACTGGTAAACATTTTAAGACATAGGTAGTATTTTTCCATAAATTGCACTAGTTTGTGCTTTTGAGCATCTGTTTTACAAGTCAAATATTGAATAGTTAAATGTTACAATAGAAGTTATGATAGCAACTTAAATATAGCATTAATTGTTATTGTCATAAATATAATGCTGTGGAGATTCTGAGTGCTTTAGATTTTTTTGTTTCTAAATCAGGTCTTTTTTTATGACGTTTGGGTTCTATTCAAAGAAATAAAATAATAATTGTCACCCTTCTTTGTTCTACTGGTTTAACCGTTCCTTATGTGGCCGCTTGTCAGTCTCAATTTCTGTCCATCATGCAAAAATGCTTACTTTCTTGTCTTTTTGCTTCTGCTCAGCACTCTTTGACGCACGCATAATAACCTCCCCGTTTCCAGCATCATTTTTCTGTACTGGTCTGTCACATTAACTTTCAAACTGTGCCTCATTCTGCAGCTGCCTCACAGCACTTCTCAGTCACATCCATTTAAGCTTTTGCTCCAAATACATCAACTCGTTCTACCACCTGGGCGTTCCGCCTAAATGTGTCTTAAAAGGTTTAAAAACATGTTGAATTAAGGAGACTTGAGTTGCAATCCAATACTTGTGAGTATTTTTATACTGGATTTCAGAAAAATGGGAGTAAGAAAATGATTTAGTTGGTAAAAGTATTAGCAGTAGAGGTAAACAAAACGGACACACATAAAACTATTTGTGTGTTCTTCTCTTTGGTGCGTCATTTAATTTTAAAGCTTATCAAAAAAATCTTAAAATATGTCTTTCTTATAGGAATTTAGCTTCTCCCTTGTTTGTCTTGTTGTTTATCTTTATTGTCGCCCCTTCAGTTCTGCTATTCATAAACAGACTAATCAGATGCTGTTTATTATTATGGGTGTAAGCAGACATGCATGCACTACCAGCAGGGCTGCACAGTATAGTTGACCGTTGGTGGGGGGAGGCTTGCAAATAGATAAAAACCATGAATTGTAAAAAACAACCAAAAATGCTTATAACGGCCTATTGTAAAGCTGCTTCACGCAACTTTTGTAGAAAAGCATGTTTTTACATATTTGTAGAACTTTTTTACCCGTTTTAAACTTTGTCCTGACAGTATGAGTTCAGGGCATATTCCTTATGTCGTTGCAGAAGTTTGAGGGTGGAACTATTGTCTTGTAGTAAATTTCTTATAGGCTTATAGAATTTAATTACTAACTCTACATACTACGAGTATTAAACATCATAAAAATCATTTGACAGGGAACGTTTCTTTTTTTTTAAAGGTTTCAACATTTCTAAATGGGACATTATTATTCTACAGAAGAAAAAGAAAAAATATGATTTATACTCATCAAATAGTGATGCCACCAAATGTAGGAGGTAACAAAGTTATTTTTAACATTATGTTCAAAACATGATAGTATTTTACACTATAATGCAGTTTAATGAAAGTTGAGATAAAAGGTAATAAAGCAATTAAATTAAATATGTGTAAATAACATGACAACAAATAAGTTAAACACACTGGTGGCTGAAAATGAAGTGCTTGTTTCAAGTAATGCTCACCAGTGATGGTGGGGAATCTGAAGCTTTATACATCGTATAACCTTGCTGCACCCCACTAGCATTACGTATAGCGGATTAGGACTGTGGCTTTGTTTAGAACCGGCGGTTGTTTGTACTAGCCCTGTGTTAAAGCAGTGGGAGCCACAAACCTGTCTCTCACTCTCTGGGTGTTTTAATAGGACTTGTTCTAAGCCACGTTGTTCCAACAGCGGAAGCTGTGTGAGAGACAAGTAGGTCTCCAGTTCCCATGATAGAGGAGGCAGTGGAAAAAGAGAATCCTTCAAAAACCGGAGGGAAATCATTCGAGCTTCTCACAGGGAATAATAATGCAAGTGATGATTAACACTTTGGGCAAACTGGATTAAGCTTAGAGCTAGTTTGAATCAGTGATAATGTTACTGTGCCGTCAAAAAGGATTTTTCACCCTTTGAGATCCTCAAACAGATTTTAATATAAGACAAAAACTAGCTGAGTAAAATATTTTCCTAACAGTAATTTTATTTTTATTACAAGAAAGGTACCCACAGCTACCAAGTATTGTGTAAATAAGTAAATGCCTTGGCGTTTGCAATGATGGTAAATTATTCTTTTTTTATCAATATGCATGAATTTTATCTCACGTTTCTTTGCAGTACTTTTAATTTAGCCACACTGGCTGGTGTTGAGCCCATTAGCTTCCATTTCTCCATTTTGTCCTGTCTTGCTCTTACGATTGAGTCATAAACACTGATCCTAATTGAGTCAAGGAAGACCAGCTGTTTTTCTGGCTTCTTTGTTACCTCCTGAATGAATCGTGGATAAGCTTTTCTGGTAAGTCTGGGTACATCAGCAATGCCTAGGAACATTTGTCCATGTGTGGATAATGGCTCTCACATTTATTAGTGGAGTTAACTGTGTTGTTTCCTATCAGTTCTTGTTGTTAGTTGCAAACTTATTATTTAAGCTCAGCACCATGAGGTCTGCTAAATAGAAATTGTCATGTTTTTAAATTAATAATTAGTTACATCTTTGTCTGGTAGTACTATTTGATCATTTAAAATAAGACAAATGTAAATATATGGTGCACAAATAATATTTTGCTACTATTTGATTTTCCTCATATTTTATAATTCGGAGGTTATAAATATTTAAAGTAGTGTAAACTATCATGGCTTTTTTTAATGGGAGGATAAAAATAAATAAATAAAATAACTTAATATGTAATCCAATAAATTAGTCTGCATTCTACTTATGACTATAATTGCAGCAGTAAAGTATTTACAATTTGTAAAATGTATCCTGCAAATCCTCAAGTTTACCCTCAAGTCAATCTGATGACAGGTTTAAATGAATTTAGCATTCTCAGACTATAACTTTTTGTTTCATTGGAATACCATAACAAAACAAAAAAAATGCTGATTTATGTAATAATTAATACGTATTACGAGCTAAAAGGGAACTTGCTTTGATGGCTAAGCTAACATGAGGATGCCTTAGTCATATCACCTGGCTGAGTTTTTGCTACTTAAAATATTAATGTGGGCCTTTAAACTAAAACCACTATTTGCTTCATGTCTTCCATGTGTTTTTATTGAAGGAAAGAAATAAAAAGTGAAACCATAAAAAAAAGCTAGTTTGGGGAAAAGATGGATGGAGTAAATCAGGAACAGAAAAGCAGGAAATTACAAAAGGAGCCTGCAGCATGTTGTTCACTGTACAGTTGCCTTGACAGCAAACCCGAATTACCCCCACTAATACGCCGAAGCTCCTCTGGTTGTGTGTTGCAGAACATTATTCTTGCACAAAGACACTCATTCACTCTCAAGTTCGCTCGTTACAAGTGCAGAGGAAGTCTTAGCCTCCAGCAATGGTTGCCTGAAAAAGATGGAAAGACTGTGAGAACCCTGTGATGAACAGCCGCTACTGTTCTAGTCCTCCTCACCACCCCAACCGTGACACTTTCACTCATTTTCTCCTTCTTTCACTTTGTTCCCCTCCTTTCTCTGTCGCTGAATCCATTTGGGTTAATTTTCTGCTGCTGATAAGTGGAGCTCTTGCAGGCTTCTCAGCAGCACTGATGCTTCTGAGACGCTCAGCTTCCCCAGTTTAGTATGCACTGATAGAAGAACACAAATCATTTGATGTAATCAAACGTTCCCCTAACAAGCACTATTCTTTGAACACAACTCCAGTATATTTTCAATTTGCAGGGTACAATTTAAAAAATTGCTAAAGGTTTTCGTCATATTGTCTGTTGATATGAGAAAAGGTTAGACAATAGAACCTAATAGAAAAACTAGTTAGACAGAAAAAAAGCTATGTAATCTATTAGACAGTTCTACAGGGAATAAATGCTATATAAACAATAAGGTACAATTTGATCAATTATATAAACTGAATTTGCTGTTGAGGAGATGACTGCAGGAACAGAAGGAGCTTAAGTTTGTACTTAAACGTATCATGAAATAGACCATTCCTGTCGGTCTGGGGTGAATCAAATTAGTTTGTGTTGGTAAACATGGATATAGCGTCTATAAAAGGTAATCACCTCTTTGGATCTTTGATTTTTTTTGGTTTTTTTTAAGTTTTACCAATCGATCATGATCAACAACATATTTGACAATAAAGTACACATTTCCTCAAGTTCAGGAAGAATGGAGTAAAACTGCCTCGTCCAGCTGTGCAAGCCTGATTGGGATCTGTCTATACAGACTACATTTTGTGGTTATGTCTAAACGAAAACTATTGACTCGAAGGGATTAAGTATTTTTGCACTTACTAATTACTCTTTATTATACACTACATGTTATCGTTATTCTGTGGAATTTAGCTTTCATTTTGAGATTAAGCCTTTTTCTTATTTGTTTTTTCAAAAAACACTGCATTTTTTTTCATGATTTGTAAAAACAGTAAAAAGGGGATGCAAAAAAATTAAGAGGTTAATATTTTTGTATAGACACTGTATGTAGCGCTTCCTTTTTCCAGTGTTTTACTGTCACAAGATTGAAAGATAAAGGCCACAAGTTTCCAAAAAACTGCTTTAGCTCCACGTGTCACAAGCTCATACATGTTTAAAGATTACCAGTAGCTGGCCTTGCTTCCGGGTCCAGTTACATCCTGACCATTACATACCACTCCAAACTTACAAAACTCTTCATCATTTTCCTCTTTTATTTTTATCCCCTTCCTCAGCCCTTTTGTCTTTGACATCTGCTTCTCACGGCTATCATCCAATCTGTCTTCAGTAGCGAGAGCCTTCTGCCTCCAATACTGAGACTGTTCTCATATCAGCCTTCCCTCAAATGTGAACTTTTTTCCTAAAATTAAACTCCTTAATGTGTTCTTTTGCTTCATTTGTTTTCAGAATAAAAAAAATAGCTTTACACTGAAAAGACTCCAATCATCACTATCAGGTGACAGATACAGATACATAAAGTGCTGCAGACTGCACAAGTTATGCTGCATAAGGGAGTCATAAGAGTTTTAGTGTTTTGCAAAAACATTTATAACCCTACAACTTGTTTACATTTTGTCACATTATTAATAAAACCTTGAATTTATATTTTTAAAATAATCTGTGGTAACCCCATTGAATCTCTCTAAATCCAGCTGTTAACCGAAGGCCTCTGAGGTTTGCTGCAGAACATCAGTGACCAAAACGAGTAACGAAGACCAAAAGACATGGCAGACAGACAAGAGACAAAGTAATCCAAGAGCTTAAAGCTTAAGATACAACAGTAGCTTCAGGCCCTGGACACCGCAATCTGATTTTCACTGGACGCACAGGATCTGACTCGATGGCCCTACTAATTGCCTGACTTATGTAATAGCACAGTCATGCGACGGTCCATGCTGCATAAACAAGCTCCAACAAAATCTATACTTATGAGCTCCTACTGTGGTAAAGCGGGAACTGCCCTAGCCTACATGCCTGTGTATAAACCTTAAGAGAAGTTTATATTTCAATTTGACAGTTTGAGTTTACCAAAATGGATGTGCTCATCCAGCCACCGCATCTCTCTACCTGCCTGTCGATTGCTGCTTATGTCCAACTGAAACAGACCTCGTGTGTGTCTTGACTGGATGGTTGTAGACCAAGTCAGAGCTTTAGAATGAATTGCAGGACTGTACAGTAGCTGCTACCACAAAATTCATGTGTTGTGCCGTGTTTTGTTGGTATCTTGTGTGTTTTGAGTCAGGCAGGCAGGGGTGTGTAGAGGCAGTCAGACTGACAGAAGGATGATAGCTGTTATCTCTGAACACACAGTCTGCTTCATTCTCAGCTTGTCTTTTTTTTTTTTCTGCCGTTGCTTATGATTTTCTTCCATCATCCTGCAAGTCAGTTTTGCTCCTCCTCGCCTCGACCATGGGACTTGTCGGTGGCAGATGTCTAATCATAACACAGGAACCTTATCGGGGAACCAAGGAAGGATGCTACTCCCATGCTAAATGAATTCCTGAGTCTTTAAATGCAAAAGATAGAAAGGAGATAAGAGAAGTCACGCACAAATTAGCATTTACCCTTGATCTCATCTCCTTCCAGGGCTCTGGTGTTTATTGCTCATGGAGCTGGAGAGCACAGCGGGCCATACGAAGAAATCGCACAGAGACTGAAAGAACTGTCCCTGCTGGTGTTTGCACAAGACCATGGTGAGTGACAAATGCACATCACAGGACTGTAAGCCCATGCATACATTTACACCCACACTCACTGTGTCCCTCATGTTTATCAGTGGTCGCATACAGCTCTCCCTGACACAGATTTTTCACTGTGGTGAACTAATCCTGTTGGAGAAGATTACTTTGTGTTGGTTTTTTATACTTGAAACTTGTTGTTGTGCATAGGTTTTCAAATTACTCCACAGCCTGGCATTCAAAGACGTAAGAAGTGGTTCAACAAAACACAGACTGGGTATTTGTCTTCAGATTAATTGGTCAAGTACTTAGTCAAGTATAGTATCATTTTGCTGGTACTATACTTGACTATCCTTTTGAATTTATTTTTTGTGATTTGGTTGAAAGAAGAGTGGCAATAAAATCAACTTTCGCCAGTTACTGCATCCCCCCAGCCTTAAAAATTGAAGCAACACATGATGAATCCATGTTTATATGTCTTTTAAGCTAAATACTGACCTACCATCTGAATGTTGCAGCTGAAGTAGAGACTCTTTGGACACAAGGCAACATTTTTCTAATCTGTTAACGTCCAATTTTGGTGAGCCTTTGTGAATCGTAACCATAGTTACATGTTTTTAGCTGACAGGAGTTGCATGCTGCTTGGTCATCTGCTGCTGTAGCCCATCTGCTTCAAGGTTTGACAGGCTGTGTTTTCAGAGATGGTGTGATGCATACCTTGGTTCTAAAAATTGATTTGAGCTACTGCTTTCTATCAGTCATTTTAAATACAACGGACGATGGAGCTTGAGATTATCAGTAGATCAGCAGTTTCTAAATTGCCAGCCCGTCTAGCACTAGCAACCAAACCACCTTCACAGTCCATTCAATCCAGTTTTTACACCATTCTGATTCTAAATTTTAGCTTTTTCTAATGCCTTTATTATGTCTAGATGCCTAAATAGATTGAGTTTCTGCCTTGTGATTGGCTCTGTCTCAATTTACAGAAATAAGCAACTGAACAGCTGCACTTAATAAAGCAGCCTTTGGGTGTATGTTCAAGGCTGTGAAGAAAAGCGGAACTACAGAAACTTCTCCATGTATTTGAAGCCACAGTTATCACATTGAAGTCTTGAGTCTTTTCTTCAAACAATTTGCAGTTTCCATTCTAGCATTTATGAAATTCTTCCTCATTCTGTTACAGTTCAGAAGATAAGAAACAACAGGGTTGGGGTTTTATTGTTAGCTTCAGTAAAAGTAACCTTTCTATTTGTGTGTTTTTTTTTTTTATATATATAAACAAATAGCTTCCTCTTGTCAGAGAAACTCAGTTCTGGCTCAGATTGATTTTCATCTAACTAAACCTGTTGTTAGAGGATAAACCACAGTCTCATCAGTCTTGTTCATTTAACTAAACACGTAGATTAAATAGTGAAATGTACTAAAAACAAATGGAGTTGCTTAAACCTTCTGTACTTTTTAGTTTGTCTGTCATTATAGAAACTAAATTAGTCTAAAATGAAGGTTTTGGTATTAGTTAAAAGGTTTTTAAATGGATAAACCTTTTTATCACGGGTTTTAAAATACATTTTAGATTTTTGTTTGTGTTACATGAAAACAGTTCTTCTAAAACACCAAGAAATGATACTATCAAATCTCTGCTTGTTGCGTAATTTCAATTAAGTTCTTTAACGTTTGTTCTTACTCTGGACAAACTTAATACATTAGACTATAAATACGTTGTCTGTAATGGGACCACATGTGATTGTGCTTCAGCCGGTCCTTTCAAACCTCAAGTGTCCCAGACTGAAACAAAAAGGCAGAGAAACAGATAATAAAGTTAAAAGGAAACCTAAATGAATTTCTGGCAAAGACAACAAAAGGAGGCAAACCTCTCTAAACGTGTGTTTTGTGACATCTTTCAAAAATATGACATTGTTAAATGAAAAATACTAAACTAGAACAAGTCCCTGCTGACAGTTTTTTATTGTCATCTATCCGTCTGCAAACACAGATCCACAGAAGCGCATATCGCCTTAGGGAGTTCCTAACCAAGTTCATCAATTGAGTTTTCTCGCTCTCGTGGGTATTTCCTTCTGTACGAAAGACTTTTATATACTCCTACATAGATTAGTTTGGTTTTTTTTTTCCATCTTGCAAACATTGCATATGTTAGCAGTGAACATTTATTTAACATCATCTTAAAAAGGACAAATATTTAGACCAGTTTCCAGCCTAAGAATTTATTAAATGTTTAAGTTTCTGACCTACATTTAAGTACTTTATATGTAGAAGAAACGTAAAAATTGGATTAAAACAAAAAAAATTGGTATTACTTTTAGGAACACAGGCCAAGGTACATGCAGTGTGTGACAGAATCTTTTTAAAAGCAGCATTTTACTTTTCCTTTAAGACAAAAACAAAATAATTTGACAGTTTAAACTTTTTCATCTTATGTTGCAAGTAACGTAACTGGCTCACACACAAATGTCTCTCTCGCTCATTGGATACTCCTTCTTGGTGGTTTGCTATTCCAATTACTTTTTCTCCTTTCTCTTGTTTTCCCTTATTTGGATATTTACACTGCCTCATCTCTTGTAATGTCGTCATGATCTCAGCCACAATTACTCCCCTTCTCATCAGTCTGAGCTCCCCCCTCTGTTTTTTCATCGATCTCTTATGTCCTTTAAACAGAAACAACATTTCAGTCCTTTTTTGTCTAAAACAAAGCAGAAGGCTCAAACTGTAACAGAGGCATAAAAAATTCATACAACAAAACCACTTAAATGTTCACCACTTGAAAAACTAAAAAACATAGTTTAATGTATATTACCTTCTCTGTCTTCATATCATTTTTATTAATTTTTTTATTCACAGTTGGACACGGTCAGAGTGAAGGAGAGAGAATGAACGTCAGGGACTTTCAGATTTACATCAGGGATTCTCTGCAGCACATTGACCTCATGAAGTCCCGCCACCCAGATCTTCCCGTCTTTATTGTGGGACACTCCATGGTAAGACTTCTCAAGACATCTTTCAGGGCTTTCAGTGATGCGTTCAATGATTGCACATGATACCTTTCAGTTTGCTACTCGGATCTAGTTTCCAGGAGATTAAAATGAGCTTTATAATTTTATATTTCTGTGAAGTCGAAACATAAGCTTTTGTCCTTCTCAGAATTAAAAATCATCTGTATTAGCTATTAAAAGAACCGATCTACTTTAATGTGAGTGCCAGTCTCTCACAAACCAAAGAATTATTAAAGAACAGGAAAGGTTTGCTAGCTTCACCTTTTTTAGTAAACTGCACTTTACCTTTTACACAGTGACACACATTCCACACATTGTGCAGCCACTGCTGGTTAACAAAAAAAAGACCTAACAAAGCAAAGTACTGGTTGGATGACCTGCCAAATGTCAGTGTGGCAGAAAGGAGAAACTGTTCTCACATTTAGCTTAATTACATTTTACTCCGTCTTCCTGTTGGAGTTTACCTTTACTTGTCTCTACCATTAAATGGTTCTCAGTCTGATGTATTCTGAATTAATTTGGAGGTTCACCTCGCAGGCAGGCAGTTTAAAGACAGATCTCTTTATTTATCTCAATATTACTGCTCGAGGTGCAAAAATCAGAGTGTGTGAGGCAGATTTCTGATCATTTATTTCATAAAGCACTGCTCTGTCACTCCTAGGTTAAGTCAATTCTGATGCACAGTTTCATTTATTTGTCAAGAAAGGAAAAATGTAAGGTTCAGCATTCCTAAGTCACTATGCATTCAGTTTCCTGTCTCCTGCTAACATTTTAACTTGTTGACACGCTGCATAAAAATCTAAAAACGCCTCTGTAGTGTCTTGTTTCCCTACTGTTTTCTGCTTGGGTTGGTCAACTGTGCCTAAACTATGCCCAATGTATTTCTCAGTAAATCCCTCAGGCAACGGCAAGAATGCAATGTTGACAGGTGTATATTTCACAATGGCCAGATAAAACGTTCTTAGTGTGTCTTTGTAAAAGATGAAACCGTGTAATTAGATGACACTGTGAAGGGCAGCCGCTGAATCAATTTAAACTGATCAGTTCAGAGATTTTCACGGACGCACATCTAAACAGCACAGCATCATATTGTTGTGTTCTGTGAACCCACTAACTCTGAACCCAAACAAACAGAACAAAAACATTAGAGATGAGTTACATAATGGATGATTACTGTCGGTATTTTTGCAGGCTGAGTCAAGCTGCATCTCATTGAACTCATCTCTGTCAGATTAACAAGCTACTCACAGCCTACTTGTACTTTATCAGTATTTGACATAGGGTTACACTTTATATCCTCTTTTGTCGGATAAGAGGTTGGATAGAAAAAGTACAAAGGTTTCACATTCAGACACGAGTAAGGAACTTTCCCGCTCAAGATGAGTTAACAGCAAATATGTCTTACGAAAAAAGAACTGCAAAACCTGTTGCAAAACGGTTTCCCCATCAGTACGAACGTTTTCACTTCAGCAAATCAGTAAGTATGTGATACTAATGCAAAAGAAACTAATACTAGGTTTTTGAGAAATTACAAATACGGTTGGAATTAAAAGCAAACGTCATTTAAGAAGTTATTTTAGAATCATCCACCCAAGTCCTCATGGTATTTTAGACTATGAGAGCTTCACTTTAAGGCTGACCTGCTTATTTATATTAGTTATTTATATTGTTTTGATTTTGCATGTCTTTTTCATTATTCCTAGAATCTGAGAGGAGATCTCTGTCTTAATGAAGCTTTAATGGGACCATCCTTTTCTGTTGATTTATATTTGGAAGCTCAATTAATATTAATTAACCAATAGTCTTAGAGGTATTATAACAAACAATCCACATAGGAAGTATTTTGAAAAAGTTAGTCTAAACCTCATTGTTCCCTCATTGGTATATTTTGAGAAACTCTAAGGATTATTGTTCTTCAACAGAAATAAAAAGGAACTCCTGTGTTAGGGATCAGTCTCAGCCTCATACTAAGGAGTGGAGAAAGTTCAACTGTTTTGATGTCTTGTTCATGAGTGATGGTAGGATTTATGGGATAGGGTTAGGCATAATGCTGCAGTAATACCTCAGTCTATTGTGATGAAAAAACAAGTAAGCCATAAAGCAAGGGTCAAGATTTACTTGTCTGTCTAGTTTACAAGCAAACAATAAGATTTTCTATAGAAGGTTCTGATTTGAGCTTGATATTTTTGGGCTAATTTCAAAGCTTTTTGTAACCACTGAGTTACTAAATCAAACTGTCCCTCTCTTTGGCCTGTTCTGTAATGTCTGTGTAAAATAATTGTTGTTTATTATAAACAGTTTAGCTTTTTGAAGCTTTTAACATGACTTAATAATATGAATCAGTTTGGTTTTTATAGCTTGTGGTTTAGAGGAACGTCCAGGTAAAAGAAACTTTTTTTTTTTGTATAAAACGTGTGTTTGTTGACAGCTCTGGCTGTGTGATCGTAGATGAATGTATTAGAGTGCTTAAATATCAAAATTAACCTGAGGACATTAACTTCAAGCCTTATGTTTATCCTTACTTTTCAATTTCTCTTAATTTTTTCCAAAATGTTGCTTTATGATCTTTTGTTTTTCATCTGATAGGTTTAGTCTGTCTGTAAATCCACCCACTTTTCAGTTTCTCTCGTCCTCCTTTTCCTCACCGTATTTTCATCCTTATCCTTTCTTTATATTTTCCTTAAGAGCAACGAAACCCCAAACTGAGGGTTACGGAAACCAAGCCCTTGCACGGTGTTGTGTCAGTGTGTTTTCATTGGCCTCTCTCTCCACCTTCCCCGTGTTGTAGCTATGCATCCTGTTTCCATTAGATTGTTCCTCTGCTCCGCTGTGTGTACAAAAAACTGTTTTAAAAGGGCCTTGAATGACGCAAAAACTACAAGACAATGAACCATCTGTAGACTCCGCTGCGTGCTGAGATTATAACGCAGATTACAAGATCCGATCCAGAGACAATATCAGAGAACCAGCAACTGCAGAAGAACTTAACCTTTTCGATCAAATTTGGGGAAAAACCTTTATATTTTACATCAGTAGGATATTTTCTATTTACATGCTCCTTTGTATTTACTTCCGTCAGCTGCATTGGTATAAATACATAATCCTAGGGCTGCTCCATACATCATAAATATATTGTCTTCACAATATCACAATTATTGTTGACTAACATATTGATTATTATGAAGTTGTATTTTTCATGCTTATGTAATATTTAGCCATTACGACTGTGTTTTGTGGCAGCAGATGCTCACCCAGACATTAATGATCACCGAAATGCTGACGGTCAAACAGTTACTGAGGTTTAGATTTAGAAATAGAAGAAAGAAGAAAATAGGCAAATTTGGGAACAAATATTTCATCCCAACATTGCCAATATTCTTTCCAGCGAAAGATTTTCTAATATCTTGTATCCCTAACAAAAGTAATAAATTTCTAAAACAAGTAAAAGAAAAAAAAAACATTGACAAAAGGAGATGAGGTCAGTTCTAGTTAACTTTTTACAAGATAGCAGAAATTCTGTTCAAGTCGTCTATTTAAAGTTCCTGTCATTTTTTTGTATCATAATAAATACTGCAGGGTTGCAAAAAATCACTATGTAATTTATATATATATATCCCTAGTCCTTTACTGGAGAAGCCGAGGTCTAGGTTTCTATTTTGTATCTTAGATGATCTTGGGACCTTACACTTCACCGCTGTTGTGATAAATCTCTAGATGCCAGATGTAATACACAGAGCTTGTCAGCACTGTGGACTCTGCAGGTTCCCCATCTAAGCTGGCCCTAAGGAATCTCATCTGTTTTGAATGAGCTCATTGGAAAATTCCAGCATCTGCTCGGGCTCCTTTTTCTCCCTCTGTCCAAACTTGTTTTTATTTTTTATTTTTCCTATCCGGCAAAAATTCTGGCTATGGCTCAATTGTATAACTTCTCAAGTGCCAGCTATTTATGTAATGACTTATCACTGTTTAGTGTCTGCTTGCTCATCTTTTTGCTCTGTATGCATCACATATGCAGCATCTCCCATGCCCAGCAGCAAGCTGATTTACCTACTGGAACTTTTAATAGAGCTGAATATGTCTTATTTTTACTATTAAAAATTTAAAAAATGTCATTTCAAAGGGAAAAGCTAAGATAGGAAATCATTTACTTCATAAAAAAATTATGACTTTTTTGTGACATGTGAACATATTTCCACAATTTTAGAATTTGTAAAACCACGTACTGTTTTGCAAACCATCCACTGATCTCGTATCTAACCTGCTCATCCTTAAAGAGTTGGCAGTCAATAACAGGGGCAACACAGAGATACACAAGACAACAGCACGACCATGCTGGGCCATTTAGTCTTTTTCAGTAACGGTAAAATAATTGCTACATGAACCAGCCAAAATAGGTACGGTTCTAGGTTATTACCAGTTTACTTGGGCTCATCAGACACTAAGCCGATCTACAGAGCAGTAGAACAATAGCAGCATTCACAAAATTACAGAGTACGACGTCCAGAAATCAGTCTGAAAAACCTTCAACTTCTCACTCCTTTCCATGTTGTTGTCATTCACACATACAGCAGACCTCAGACAAAATATAACTTTTTCCCCATTGACACGTATCACAAGAAACCTACAGATGGCGGCGGCTCACGGCTCTCTCTATCCTCCAATCTCATTCTACAATGTGTATAATTGACAATAAAAGGCATTCTGTTGTATCCTATTCTATAACCTGGGTGTTGAATAAAACCAAACATGTTTTCACCCTGAAGTCCAATCATAATTCAGGCATTGTGCAAATGTCCCTTGTTTTCTCACATGGAAGTTTTACTGTCAGTGTCAGGAGGGATGGAAAAACTCAAAGGAAACAGGGTTCTCTTCTCCAGAGCTGGCGTGCTTGGTGCTGCTTTTCATGAAGAGGACCTGCCATTGGCCCCAAGCTGATGAATATTCACACAACTAACAAAGAGTGCTCAGATAAACAAAGATGAAGCCAATTAGTTTGTAAAACCAGTGAGAGCGAGAGAGAGGGAGACAGGTTAACCAACGCAGAATGCGAGCCCGTGTGTGCGTGTGTCCACCAAACTAGAAGTCCGCCATGGCTAATTGATTTTAGCCCTGATGGTCACAAAGCTGCTAATGATCATCAGCTTACATCACAGGGTTCAAATCAAAAACAGGAAATATCTGCACGACTGTCGAAGTGTGGCCTTGTGCTTCTAGAAGCTGCAGGGAAGGTCTTTTTAGTCACATTTCTCTCCCAGTGCGTGTGGATTAGAGAAAAGGCCCCCATAAACAAAAGATGGATTGTTTTACTCTAGTCTTGACCTCTTGTTATTTTTCCCACTACTACTCGAATCAGATCATCTTGCCTCCTTTGGCCTGACCTTATTCCTGCTGTTACAGGAGAGAAGACGCTCTATCATTTGTCATAGATTCTCATATTACACTTAAACGCACATCTATTATATGTTTCTTCTTGTTTCTTTAGTTATCTATCTGTATTTTTATGCCCTCAATAAACAATAGTTTAACTAGATTTCTAGAAACTGCACCTGCTGTTATCAGCCTCATTGGTTTATTATTGTACAACATAAGCATGATATCATGTTATCAGCATACTATAGAGGTTCTTTCTTTTATCTTACAGATAACAAGTACTAATAAAATAATTACTTTTAGGACATATTTTATTTAGATATTATGCAACTTATCTTCATATTAGAACATATAAATTATCAGTCACTAACAAATCTTTAATTGAACTGGTTAAATCTTGTCTAGTTGGAAATATTAGGAGCTTAATCGTCATCATTCAGAGCCTTTTATCAGAATGATAAATGTTAGTTTTAGAATGAATATACAGATAAAGATTTGCCTTGAACTACTTCGTTAAAACCCCGTGGTATAAACTAGATGTTCTGACCTTTATTGCAGTGTCAACAATTTCATTACTTGTGACAATTTATTCAAAAACGTTACATTCCTGTTTTAAAGAAGAAGGAAAAAAGATCTTCAAAAGCTTGTAGACATTTTTTTTTTTTTTATGCAGCCGCTACTAAAAAGCTCAATCTTGGACAATATTAGTCCAGATTTGAAGTAAGGAAAGCTCCTGAAAATGTTACTTTTACTGCTGGCAGAAGAAGACTTAAACTTGGGACTATTTGTTTAATAAATAAAATAATCTGCTTAATCTCTTTAAAAATGTCATCTTTGTGTAAATGTTTCCACTTTTCACAATGTTTCCTTCTTCTTAGGGTGGTGCTATTTCCATCCTTACTGCCTGTGAAAGACCCAGCGATTTTGCGGGAGTTGTCCTGATAGCCCCGATGGTCCAGATGAACCCAGAGTCAGCAACACCCTTTAAGGTAACCCCTCCAGGCTCTGTGCACCTATTCTATGAGCTCCACTTTCTTCCGTTGTATGTTTTCTTTCCCTTCTGTTCTCCTGTTGTTACAGTTTAGTTGTCACTCTCTAATTCCCTTTAATGTGTCATCTTTTCTGCTCAATCAAATTCTTGAACGGGACAGAAAGCGTCTGTTTGTTTGTTTTAACAAAAACCAATGTGTCTTTTTCAATGGGGCACCGACTTAGAATAGCGAAACACTTGGATGTGAGCAGAAGTGTGAAAATGTGCAGACAAAAAAAGATTCTCCTGAGGAAGATGTAAGAATGTGAAAATAAACAAAACAAATCCTCAGCAGCTTTATTTTTCTTTCTCCCCCGAAGGTTTTCGTGGCAAAGCTCTTAAACCACATGCTGCCGAGCCTCACTCTGGGATCCATCGAGTCCAAATGGGTCTCACGGGACAAGAAGCAGGTGAGGCAGATGTTTGATGTCTATTTCTAAAATGACTGAAATGTCAAGCAGTGTGTCTGTGTCTCATGTGGAAAATCTGTCCCGTTGTGTATATTCATGTGAAGTTTAGCGGCTTGTGAACAATGACAGGATGAAGGCCACACCTGTTTGGATTTACTTTGTCTCGCAAAAACCTGTGGTTAAACCTCAACGGAGCCAAATACAGGCATGAAATCACGTCCACACACCTGTGGCTGCACGTATTATGTGCCTGTATATGTACCTCAGCAGGCCCACATCCTGTTAATTATGCTCCCTACATTAAGCTAGAGGAGGGTTTTCTTTTAACTATAGATGGCTTTAACAGATATGAGTAATGCAGATGTTTCTCTTCATGTTTTATGGGTTCCAAAAGAAAAACATCCAAGCAGAGCATTAAAAACAAATACTGTAGAAAATAAACATGAAGTCAGTGTATGTCAGTGTTTTATATCTTAGCAATTCTCTAAGAAAAATAAGCTGACTGAAGCACATGGATGCTTGTTGGTTTTCTGAATAAAACTGCATGCATGCCCTCACCCACAAACCACTCATGCGTATTGGATTTGGTCAAAGCTAAACTAGGTGGCTTATTGCTTTCTTCTCCTGCTTCATGAGCTATGGTGAGATTGTGCTGTTGTTTTTGTATGTTCTGTCCAGATGTCAGCATGACATTCATGGGCTCATGTGAGAAATTGAAAAACAAAACTGACAAACGTCTAAATTTATCCAAATGATGTCTTTTGGGTTTTTGTCTGTGGCATTGTCTCTGACATATCCATACATTGTTTTAGTGGCAAAAGGTTAACCGTTTGCAAGCATAACATAGCATATATAACAAACACATTACATTACTCATTATTCTGATATTATCTCCTCTGAATTATATCTCTGTATAAACCATCCCATTGTATCCCATTCAGACTATGGTGTATCTGGCTTTTCTTTCAGTGGCTTAGAAAGATGTAATGCCCTAGAGAAGTAACAATTTTGCATTTCAGCGTAGTTTTGCTTACCTGACTCAGGTAAGCAAAACTAGCTTACCTGAGTCACCTCTGTTCCTATAACACAAGCATTATTTTATAATGAATTAACATACACATGGCAGCATTTTACCTCACAAAATCCTCTTCATTTCCTCATGCACCAATATACTTGACAAGAAACAGTATAACAGCAATTAATGTTAGACTCCTACAATCCCATAGAATAAATCATTTCAAACTTCTGCGAAGAAATGCGGGATTTTCTGCGATCAAAGAATCGCAGGGACTGATTATATGTGAGATTCTTTCTGTTAGTCTGTCTTTCATGAATTTCGTTTTTGTAGCCACATTTTCTCCTACAGAACCAATCATTTGTAAGCTTAAAAATGTCTCTCCTACTAATCATAGATTATTTGCTATATTAATACCAATAAAAATAGTATCCTAGCACTTGACTCAGAAAAGGCCGTGGTAAAGAGCAGGTTTGGGAATTTCTGTTACAAAATATGCAACTATTTTAAAGGACCTTCTTCAGCTTTCTGAGTTGATTTGTTTATGAAAAAACTGCCTAAACTAAAACGCTGTCCTTTTTTCTCATTACTATTTTCAATGGCTGGCACCTGTTAGGTGGAGGCGTACGACGCTGATGAGCTCAACTACCATGGCAGGTTACGGGTGTCGTTTGGCATCCAGCTGATGGGGGCAGCGGAACGGATCGAGAGGGTGATCCCATCCATCAGCTGGCCTTTCCTGCTGCTCCACGGCGACGCTGACAAGCTCTGTGACATCCGCGGCTCCAAGATGATGCATGAGAACACTGCAAGTTCAGACAAAAAACTGAAGGTAAGAATGACTTCTCATGAGGGGTTAACCTTTGACATAATATTTTTGACAAGGCAAGGTGAGGTAATTTTATTTGCATTTGAACAACAATGCAGTTTAAGCAGAAGTAATATGCAGTGAATAGGAATGTTTCAGACCTAAAATAAAGGGGACTCCCACAGATTTTTCACAAAGATCATAATACAGAGCTGAGGAGAATAAAAAAAGTTCTTCTTTTGCCAGATTGATTTGTTTTTAGTGATAGGTACAAATACAGACCTATCAGTATAAGTCAGTGCTAAGGACAATTAAATTAACCAAACAGAGAAATATAAAGTTGTTTGTTACAGGCTTCCCAGACTTTAACTCAGCTCCAACCTTACTTTAATAATAGCATGAGATTGGAGCCATGACAAACACCACTTTTTATAATTGTCTTTTGCAAAATGCACCATTTAGATCTAATAATTACAACAATAATATAAAAAATTGTTATACATTTTTAGATCCTTTGGAAACTAAATAATAAAAAAAGAAAGTTCTATTGCCTTCTACTCTTTTCTTTGACTTTTCTCTTCTCTACCATTTGGCATTTTGAAAATGAGTTATTGCATGTTTCCGCTGTCATTTTTGGCATTTTATTAAAATATCTATTACCAATAATCTGAATTGTCATTCCTAGATTAAGTTGAAAACATTTGAGTCTAAAAAGAGCTTTTGTCACATCTAGCTACACATCATTTCCTATAAATGAACACTGAGTGATGCTAACTATGTTGTTCTCAACTGCAGACTGAAAGTTTTCATTCTCGTTTAAGCACGCAAACATGCTAACTCTACGTTAGCTTTGTGTCAACCGTTTTAGCAAGCTACGGTGTCGCGTAGCGAGTCTCCCAGTCTCTCTTAGCATAGGCGGAGCTAGAGTAGCTAGAGGCCGAGGCAGCACCAAACCCCCCTGAAGTCTACATATATTTATGTATATGTATGTATTTATAGACTTATCTGCATCTGCTTGTGTTTGGAGAGAAACCCCACATTCCACAGTGGGTTAATGCAGTCATGCAAGACAAACTAATATGTGTTATAGATTCAATTTTAATGATACTTCATCCTAAAAGGACAAAATATACAAAAGTAAATTATTTAAATAATATAAAATAAATAGGCACTGTGCTTCTTTATTTATTTATATTTTTTTTTGGAAGGGGGGGTTGCTAGTGGATCCCTTAGGACTGGTCATGTTTAAAATAGCTTGCAAGCTCGAAAACTGTGAGCACCCCGGCTCTAGACTACTTTAAGGTTTTTAAGAGCTTCCTGAGCTCCAGTCCACACATATCCAGCATTTTGTTAACCAAGTTCAGGCTGTAATTGATTTAGGAATGACTGTACATATTACTCATCAGATCGCTTGCATATCAGGAAGTAATCTGAGCTTCTTTGATAAAAACTTTTTTGCTTTTTTTACTTTTTTCTTTAAATGCCCAACATCTTTTTGACGTGGCCAAATGTTTTCCCAGATCTACGAAGGAGGATATCACGCTCTTCATCACGACCTCCCAGAAGTGGCCGAATCTGTGCTGAAGGAAGTGACGAGCTGGATCATAGAGCGACTCCCCCCAGCAACAATGCCGCAACAGCAAGGCTTGTAGATCTCTAATGTAATGTAAAAAAAAAAAAAACAGCAAAGGAAAACTGAGTCAGCACTCCAAGGAGACTTCCAAACCCACCATGCGTCAAACTATCCTGAAGCATTTGAGGTGTCCCAGTTCTGTCCTATCCAAGAGAGACATTTGAGCTGACTGATGGCAATTGTATTCTCTGTATGAAGGCTTTCCATTTGTTTTAAAGTCTTCTTAAAGGGAAAAACTATCACCCACTTAGACGCTAGAAGCTCAGCAGCAATAGAAACGTTCCAAGCAGAACCTACAATCAGGGATGTGCCTCATAATGTCCACCCAATAGGTTTTCTGTCATCTACCGTCGTCTCCTGTGCTGCTCAAGTCAAGTTGAAATTACATTAAGCTATGGTTCTAAGTGCAATAATGACATTCCCCTACTAAATATACAAACATTATCTTTACAATACTAATACCAAATGTAACACATTACAATACTGATCTGAAGGAAAGGCACTTGCTTCTCCCCCTCATCTGCAAAACATCAAAACTTAAACCCGCTGTCTGACCACTGTTGGTTGGGATAGCTCAAGCAGTCAGTAGCTTGTTTCACCAGTATTACAACATAAAGGAAGCCCTGTCATTATTCCTCCTGACCCTGGAAATTTTTACAACAGAAATCTCTCAGAGCTCTTTTTATATTTATAAGAAATCCAGTCTTCTCCTGACTTCTGTCATATAGTTTATGTGTTTGATCTGTAGACAGAAGGCTTTAAATGCTGTTTAATAAACAGATCAAAAATCAATACTGATAAAGAAGATTCAGACTTCTGATAGGTTTGAAGATATTTTATATATGGCACTATTACCTTTTTTTTTTTATAAATGAGTGCATTTAATAACAGGGTGATCAGTCGTGAACACAATCGTTTCTATTCTTGACTTCCCTGTGGAGGAGAACGAAGATTAAGCAGGTGAAGCTGTTTTGACTTTCTCTGCAAATGGGGCCCTCATGCTGTGAAGCCACGGGTTCAATGTCTTGACCCCTTTAAGGCCACGGTTGACGTCACTGCTAGTGGTTTATGTCGCATCTGTTCGGAGAATCCAGAATACCTTAAAGCTGTAACAGGAACGAAGTAGCAAATTGAAGGGAACATGGTTCTTTCAGGGGAAGCTACCATGTCTCACAAAATTATTTATGTCCTTGAATTTTTTTTAAAATATTTTATTGCAAAGCTTCCCAGAGGCAAAACTTTGTAGAAACTCCTTTGGTATAAATTCAAAGCAGATCCTTTGGGGTCAGCTTACATTTTTTGCCCATTCCTGCTTGTAGTATAGCTGAAGTTCAGTTAGATTAGTTGGAGAAAGTTACAAGAAACCCACAGATCCTTAATTCCGTTGGATTTCAGTCTCGACTTTGGATCCTTTGCGGCCTCTAAGGTCCAGGATTTCCCTATTTACAGCTTCACCTATCAACTCTGACCGGTTTCTTTGTCACTTCTGAAAATCGTTACCCTACAGCATAATGCTGCCACCACCATGTTTTCCTGTGGTATGATTGTGTACCACAGTAACAATAAATATTTAAATTTTTTTAAATATAATTCTTTAAAGTTTAGCAAACTTTGGAATAGTTTTTTTTCTAAGATTGAATGCTAAATAGAAATAATCACTGTATGTTTTTAATGGACTTCTGCATAGAAAAACTGCAGCTGAAGGGACTAATGGAAGCAGATGTCGTCTCTTATTTTTTTCAGTGTGTCTCCGCTGAAGTCAACCTCGGCTTTAAACACCTAAGCAATAATGTCACAACAGCTTTTATTTTCGGTAGCTCCTTAATTATAAGCTAAACAGACTCACATTGCGCTAAATCGTCCTGCTGATTGTAATTAGCAGCTAATGCTACCTGTTGGTTTGAAACACTGATTACGAGAAAACATTTTCTGAGGTCATTCGTTCCAAAGCAGCTCCACCATCAGGATCAAATGCAAATGCTGATATTCACAACCAGCTTTTTATACCTCGCCCTTTTTAGAAGGATTTTAATTTTAAGTGTTAGAGTTGAAAGACAGTCATGCAGGAGGTGTAGCGAACATTGTGTGCTATCCACAATGACCCAGCTGTCATGTTTATCTGCAGCAGCAGTTCTCTTGTTTCGAACACGTTTCACATGTGCAGTCACCAGGGAAATCCCAGCGAAAGTGACAGAATGAAAGGTATTTCTGGTTTCTATACGTCTTTCCAACTTTCTGTCTCCTCCAGGTCTTGCTGTGTTTCACTGTGAGCCGGGCTCTGGCGTTTCTGTTTCATCTTCCTCTTCTCCTTTTTTTATGTTATTGGCTAGGAGTCCTAACGACTGCTCTTTGTTCTGTCCATCACATACGCCTTTGCTCTGCTACAGATTCAGACATCTTGTGCTCGGACACCCACACCGTCACTCACAAGGAACTATCTTTGCAGCAAAACGGCTGCAGGATACATTGTGAAGTTAGCTTTTTTGTTCTGTGAAACGTCAGTAAATCTGCAAAATGTATCCCAGCATAATACAGGATAATGCCACACAGCGTCCAAGTGAGCTTCCTAAAAATCTCTGGTATTCAATAGGTTTTTTTACTATCAACAACGAAATGCACACTCAGGAAAAACAGAGAAGTCTGACATGAGAGTATTTATTACCACGTCAAACTGAATATTTTTTCTTAGCCTGCACTACCATGCATGCTTATATAAATAGAAACATAATTTATTTCTGATTCCCAGCAGGAATCAGACCCCTAACCAGAACCACTCGCACTTCAAACACAATCTCCTCCTGATTAGGCGGCAGCGGACCCAGCAACACACAAAGGCCGCCCGGTCTCCAGTTATATTCAAACTCCTAATGGCTCCCCTGCTGCACAGCATCAGCTAAATGGCCTCAACTTTCAGGGTCATTTGTTATTTTTTATTTAAAAAGAAGTTCTACCTGTCAGAAAACGTGAGTAGATATTATAACCTGTTGTTTGCGTATGGGTTGGAGAAAGAAACCAGGATACAGCTAGAGGAAAAAGCAAGGGAAAAAGCCCACAGTTACCATGGCAGCACTGTCTGTTTCTCTTTTTTTTCTCTCCTTCAAATTACTCAGTAAAAATAAATATCCTTATTAATTGTGTGGATAGTCTGGCAGACTAGAGGGTCTTGAGGCTTGTTGTTCATTTGCGACTCTGAGGAATTCCCTTTTTGTGCGAGTGTTGAGATAAGAGACTAGAGCATCATCAGCTCATATTTGAAGCCGCATGCACTGAATCCTAAACAGCAAGAATTAGTCGCCATTTGTGTCTCAAGTAAGGATGTTTCTATGAACATTGTGGGGTTCAAACTTCCATTTTTGTGCATGTATGTTTCCTCATTCGTTCCGTGTTTTTTTCAGATAGTAGCAAGATGCAATCCACGACTAGATTTCCCTCCTGTTTGTTCGAATAATACACGATCTGTGACTTGACACCTTTTAAAGCCAATAGTCTTTCGCAGTGACTTGTATTGTGGTCAGACTGCCTACACTGGGAAAGCCATGTGGAAACATTCAGATAAGAACTGATAATACTTTCGACTGTTCAGACCCCGAGTTAGGGCACATGCTCTATATTAAGTAACCGGGAAGAAAAAAAGGGGGCCATTCAGAGCTGAATCCTAATTGGGCTTTGGCTTTTATACCAAAGCCAGATTCTGCCTACTGGTTTATCAATAGGGTCACTGTTGGTGTCTGGGTTCTTTCTTCTATGACTTTAGGACTGTTTCTAAGAAAAGAGCTGTTATTTATGACAGAGGACAAAGGGGCAAAGGCTAGACTTTCTATAGGTTTATGACAATAATCTTTTCAGGGGAAACCCTAAAAAAGTGTTTGCATTAAAGGGGGTAGTTCATGCTTTTCTGGAGTGAGGTTTTATTTAAAGTTTATAACATGTAAATTATAAGATGTTAATCAGATTTTCAAAAATCTGAGCGCTTCGTTAAAATATTGCTAGTTATTTATTTATGGAGGAGGCATCGTCTTTATCTTCCTGTGTGAAAAACGTCCAGAGAAAATAACATGTGAGGCATTTCTGATCAGGATGACAGAAAGAAAGAAAGAAAAAGTTAATGGTTGTTTCATATGTGTTTAATTAGAATTCACAGAAAAATAAAAGTGGAAAACAAGCATCTTAGACAAAGTCAAAAGGAAGGTTTGAAGAAGATGAAATGTTTCACACGGCCTTACTTCTCAATTCAGTTGTTACTTAAATAGGAAGTGTTTCACATCTTCCTTCTGTTTCATACAGGAAGCTCACTGACACACCACCACCTACTTCCATTTCCTGTGTAAATAATAACGAGCTTCTTTACAAGCAAACTTACCACACTATCTGTGATGATGGTTGAATGGTTTATTAAAATAACCTTTGCGTGTGACACATCTGAAGACGGTTAAAGATTGTAGAAGTGTTGTTTAAAGCTTGATCTCCTATTACCAGCTGTTTTTTTTGTTTGTTTTTTTGTTACAAAACTACACCTCAAAAAATCCTGAACTATCCCATTGAGTGTTTATTTTGCCATGCTAAAGCTGTTAGTAGGATTTGAATAGACCTTCCCCAAAAAATCTTCATCCATGTCTTGAACGAGCGGATACATTTTGGGGCGCCGGTTCAAATCTTGCTGTTATTAGGAAACATTGCATAATCACTGTAAAATAACATTGTACTTATAAAACTTAACTGACACACAAAAATCCAGCTGTATTGTATTTTACCTACTTTTATTTATCTTGTATAGAAGTATTATTTAAAAAAACAATAACATCATGTTTTGGCATGTATGTACTAGTTACACAATGTCAATGCATGTTTATTACCAGAACCTGTTCAGACATGCTGACATTCGCCTGTGTCACACTTTTAGAGACGTGTTTTTTGTAGTCGGCGATCAAATATTGCTTTTCCAAGGAGAATTATAGTAACATGATTTTTCTCTGGAAGGTTTTAGATGACCTGCTAATCTTCTGTTGAAAGATTTTGCAGGGCTTTGAATTTATTTTTTAATAACATGTAAGGGTAATCTTACTTAATCTTTACAAAATCTGGTTCTGATGAGTTCACTCCGGAAATGATGAAAATTAGTTTTGAAAGACCATCTGAAACTCCTTGAAAATCTTAACCACTAATCAGAAAAATGAAAACAAATCAAATGTATTTCTTTTAATATGTCATTTAGGATTTGTTTGTGACCATGCATACATTGTAAAATGTGTATTTCCTTTTTGTTTGTGCCTTATTACCAATGAATGTCTATATTTGAAGTATTTCCCTGTATTTAACTGAACGTTAATTACAGCTGCACAAGTCAGTCTGCTAGAGATCAGAAAAAACAGTTTCCCCTCATTTACTTTAATTAGTAATGGGTTAACAAAATCCTGTTTTTTCTGACCAGATAAATCAATGAAACCTTACAATTGATTTCTAAGTTGTATACCAAACTAACTTTGATAAAGGAATCTGCAGCAATTTCTTCTTTTTTGTTTTGCCATTTTATACTCTTTAGCGGTAAGAAGGAAAAAAAGTGTTTTAATCTACCAAAATCAGCTTTGGGGAAAAAGAGCAATCTGTATTGGCCAAACTATACCTAATCGGTGCATCTCCAGTGCTGATCTTAGTCTTGCTTAATTTAATTTTTGTCTGGGGGTCGATTCTGATCCTTTGGATACAGGCTTAACTACAGCACATAAATACCTCCCAGCTTTGTTACATACCTGTTAAGGTGTAGTGTTGGTAACAAATCCAACAATTTAGATGATCATTATTTTGTTTTGTTGTTGTCTTTTTCTTTGCTTGATTTTTTGTTCATGTTTTAAAACTTTAAAAAAATCATTTTCCAAAGGTGTAACCAGTTTTAATGACTAATTTGCACTTGTGTCTGGATCAACTGTCTCCACAAAACATACTGGCTTCACAATGTAATACAAAGCCTGTAGGGATTAAAATGTAACTAAAAGAATAAGACTCTGAGGAATGGATCTTTATGTCTTCCTTGTTCATTTCTGTAATGTTTTGTTTCAACTTGGTTTTATATGTTAATGAAGGAAATTTTAAATATTCCTCCACTGGTATTCTTCTGTCAAAGTCCTCCAAGCTGTAATTCAAGTTCAATTCAGGTATTAAATCATTGTATTTTTTTTCCTGAGATATTGCAATCTCTATATTGGTTGACTGTCAGCATTTGACAATTGGCTACTGTATATAAGATGGATATAAAATGTAACAGTAAAAATTCTTCTGAATGTCAAAATTACTTGTTCCTAGACTGTTCATTATGTCCACGTGACTTTTAAAATAAACAACATGACTGTTAACTGTACTGGGTGAGTTTTTTTTTCTCTCCTTCCTAGTTTAAATCTTGTGTGATTACTTTGACATTACGTTTTCCTCTTTTTTGTTGGTGTGTGGAAAGAAATCAAGTCCTGTTGGAAACCTAAATCAGCACCTACGTAAGGTTTGCCAACAAAGGAAAGCATAAAGTGCTTTAAGTTTGTCAAGATGGCTGCTCTAACTTTAGACTTGATCAGTGCATGATAAAACGGAATGAGCCCCAATATCATAACTCACTGAAAAACCTCAAACTGGACCTAAAGTAATAAAGATTCTTTGCTCTTTGACTCATCTTCTAGACTGGGACCATGATTTTCAAATGAAATCCCAAATTTTCTTTAATCTTAGATGAGGAATTTTGACCAGAGAGCAACAGTCTGATTCCTCTTTCTATCCTCGCTAAGATGTCTCTACATGCGTTTATTTCACAAGTGACTTTGTAACCCATTTCCTGGATACGTCTGTGTGAATCGGCTAATGGAGCTCCCTCCCCCGCCACAATTCACACCTGGTGAATCACTGCCAAACTCTTAAGGGCTTTTTCTTCCTTTCTAACTTAAATCAAATACGGTTGTACACAATACTGTAAGCAATCAGCCTTTTATTTTTTTACAAATATGAATCAGCACTATATTTGGATTACATTGTTTTTCTGTAGTAAAATCTTTTACTTTCAGTGTTAGGCAATCTTTTAATCTTCAAAAACACTTGTTTTGCGGATTTCATAGGCTGTACACTATATTAATACAAATAAACATTAATAAGTGCTTCAAAATTATGCAATAAATCAAGATTATAAATAAATTTCACCGCGTGAATTGAATTAATGTTACAAAGAGACGTTTCAAAGACAGTCTAGGTAACTGAGATATGTCTTTATGTTACAAAACTACCAGTTCAGATTTACTGCATATGGGTGCATAATAACCAGAAGATGGCAGCATTGCATCGTGGCAACAATTCAAGTCAGTCTGTTTCTATGAATGTGGTGCAAGTTGAATTCATACATGCAGCAGATGAATGAAAGCAGGGTCTATTCAGAGATTTGTGTCGGGCGTTACCTTCATTTTACTGTTGTGAAAAGAATTATGCTGAGGTGTTACAAACGTTACATATTGTTCCACCGCACAAAGCTTGACAACACACTTAAAAGCATGCTGTATATTGTTTTCCATTCGGATTTTATCTGGTTATTTATCATTTGTGGGTTTCATTGTTTCTTATTTTTATGAGCATAAATGTGTTCTCAGTAAATCCACCTGGCCATTTAAAAAAAACGGTATTATTGTTGTTGATCTTTCTTTTATTATGATCTGAAAAAAAACTAACCGTGTATTATGAATACTTCAGATATTTTGATTAAGGTCAAATGATATAAAAACATCAAACTAAAACCCCACACACGAAGAGATATTTTGATGGTTCCTCTTATTTATCTTATTTTGCTTTCTGTCCCATTTTTCAATCTCCCTCTTGCTCTGAAAATGTAGGCCTCGTAGCTCTCTTTGAGTCATTTTTGGACTTGGCTGAAACCACATTAGCTGTAATACTCAAAGGGGAAACACTTAGAGGAAAGCCGTGACCCGAATCCCTACTGTACATGTGGATTTTACGTTCTTTCACTTTACGTGAAGGGTGCGCAGCCTCTAATTCCTGTTTCTAGGTCGATAAGGGATTCTACATGCAGATTAATGCATCCCCATGAGGGGTCCAGGGACAAAGCTTAATATTTGTGAAAGTAAATTTCCCACTCTTAATTGATTTCACCACTCCAGTCATCATCTAATCTGTCAGAAAGAGAAACGTTACCCCAATGCTGCAGCACATTTTATTTGTGGTCCCTCTTTGCAATAAAGAATTTTGTGAAAACTAAACATCTATTTCTACAATAAGGGTGCTGAGCTCTGTTGAGAGGATTTTCCCAGCAGGGGGAGTCTGAAGTTCCTGTTTTCCTCTGTGCTTGTTAAAGACAAAGAGATAAGCCAATCAGAAACCAGCTCAAGGAATTAAATAAGGGCTCTTTGTGACCATGGCAACAGTTTTACCTCAGTGACAAATAGAAGGTGGGAGATAGAAATGGAAGAGGAGCTGATACATTATTGACTGGAGTCAGTGGGTTACCCCAAACTTCACAGCAGAGGTAGCCAATTGGTAAAGTGAACCTTGTTGACCCTGGTGATCAGGAAACTAACACAAGACAAAACTAACTGGAGAAAGCTATGGGAAGAAATGTGGCCAGGGAATTAGACGGTCTTGGAAGTTAGGTGTGCAAAAGTAGAAGGCTAAATAGAGATAACTCAGTAAAAAACAGATTTAAAAAATGTAGGGCATTTCCAAACATTGTCTCGTGAAAGTATTCATACCCTTTGCAGAATCACACATTTTTTGATGGTTCAACCATAAAAGTCACGGCATTTTATTGGGACTTTAAAATATATATCATCAGAAATTAATGCATTACACAGATTAAACATAATATCTATTTATTTATTTATTTATTTTTAAAATAAAATTTAAAACTGGAAAGTGTGGAATAATGTTGCTTTGCAGTAAAAAGGTTCTGGTTACAAATCCAGGCCTGGGGCCTTTCCTGCAGGGAATTTGTATGTTCTGCCTGTGCATGCAAGGGATCTCTCCTGGTAGTCTGGCTTCCTCCCACGTACCAAAAATGTGATGTTAGCTTAACTGGTTTCTGTAGATTGCTGTTAGGAATTTATTTTTTAAGTTTATTTTTTATTTTTGTTCTATATGTCTCAGTGTTCACTCTAACATGAAAACTCTCCATTATTACACAATGATACAGTTAAAGTTTATCCATTCCATTGTGACTCTGCATCACACATTTTTCCAGGATCCTACATGCGATTGTATCAGTTTCCAATAAACTGTAACCCGCTACCGTCTCCTTACTGACGGCATCCCCACAGCATGATGGTTGCACTGCTTTATTTTACAATGCGAAAGGTGAGTTGAAGGTGATGGCTGCGTGAACTCTTTGCCTCTCGTACTGTAATGTTCTGGATGTTGACCAAAATTATTATCTTTGGTAGGTCTATACTTCCTTTTTCCACAACTTTGCTGTGACCCCCGATAGCACGTCTGGCAAACTGCAGGTAATCAGAAAGCTCAAATAATGCAACTCTATGGACCTTTTTATAATTGAATGTACCAGTTTCACATTGTAGTCCTGAAGTATTGTAACTTGCTTTTGTTGATATAGAGACTTCTCAGTTGTGGCTTAGAACCTGCATTGCCCTAAGTGTGTGTACTTAGCTGCCCTGTTGTTGAAAACTGCAACATACTTTTTAGGGCTCTCTTTAAACAGACTGTCTTTTTTTCCACTTTTCCATAAAGGCCAAAAATGTGCAGATATCTGCAGCTTCTCTTCTATAAAAAAAGCTATTTTCTCTAAATATTGCTGTTCTCACATGCCTTGATTTTTAGATTAAACATGCAACGTTTATCTTAACTAGTTTGGGCACTTTTGAATGCAGTTGGATTTACTGGATTTTATTTTTCTGTGTCAGGGTACAAAAAAAGGCACACCTCATGTTTCAAATGTAATTTGTAAAACAATTTTGGGAAAACTAAGAATCCCTTTTATTTCCCATCATTAGTATGCACTAATTTAAGGTGGTGTAGGACACAGTTTTGTGATAAAAGTGGATATTTAAATACCCATTTGGAATCATAGGGCTACAGGTTTGAATGGATTAGAAATTTCGAAACGTCTATACCCTGGAAGGGTAATTGACATTGTACATTTGTCGTTAAGAAACACAGCCAAGTTTATTTGAAGGGAGAAAAAAACATGTTAAGACGTATCGCGCGGTGGTTTTTACTTTAGCCACTTTTAAAGCGCCCATGTTTTATATGTACTGCAACATTTCTGTCAGGCTCTCAAGGCCACCCTTGTGGGTGCGGCCTTTTTTGGAGCTTACTAATATAGCTCTGCCTTTAATCCCGCCCCTTTCTTCTTTGGCTGTTTGTAAATGGCTGAAACAACATCCGGCTTGATTTTCATTGGTTGCTTATTTTGAGTTGCTGGCGGAGCTCCGCCTCCTCGCACTTTCAGA
Source organism: Orestias chungarensis (assembly GCA_032876305.1). Taxonomy (NCBI): domain Eukaryota; kingdom Metazoa; phylum Chordata; class Actinopteri; order Cyprinodontiformes; family Cyprinodontidae; genus Orestias; species Orestias chungarensis. The sequence continues at coordinate 300,039 of JAVLVB010000465.1, forward strand.
GACCATCGATTCAACCGTTTGTGTAAGAACTGGATTACCTCGTCAGAGCGAGGGGGGGGGGAGCGGACCTGCTCTCTGTTTGTAAAGCAGGGTTTTTTTCCCCACATTATTAGTCGTCTGTCTGCTAAATTAACTCACATTTAAAGTATTCTTTTGGTGCTTTAGGCAGCTTTTAGTACCAGCGGTGTGCTCGCAGCAGGCATTGTGTCACCTGGCCGCAGCAGCTGACTCGTGTCTTGCGGGGATCGGAGCAAAACTAGCGGTTGCTAGTTAGCAGGTCAGCTAACCAGCTAGCCTTACCAGGTCCCACCCTCGCCGTGTGCGTGAAGGTCGGGCTCCAGACAAGTATAATTATATTTTTTGTTATTTTGAACTTGGCCAGCATCCTTTTCTTTCTTTCTGTTTTTTTTTTTTTTTTTTAACACACCTGGGTGGGAGGAGAAATTAGCCTCTTAAGCGGTTAGCATAGTCTGGTGACGCTAACGGAAATTAACAGTTTTTACATTGGGAGAGTGTTTTTTTTCTTCTTTTTTTTTTTTCTATCATCCTTCGATGAAGGGCTACTGATAAAGAGACTAGCATAAAAAAAGAAGAGGCGAAATAGGGACTACAAGGAAGACTCTGAGGGAGGAGGCGACTGGCTTGTTTAGCCGGGGAGACAATCGTGAACGTAAGTGACTCATACACAGCCGGTGTCGTGAAATTGCCTTGCTAAACTGCTTATTACAACTTGCAGCGCTTGCATGGCGGTGTTTTATTCCGGCTGCAAATGTAGTGGTGGCACAGCAGCCACAGCCAGTGCGCCATACTACTAGCTAAAGCGGGGTCTCTCTCTCTCTCTCTTTCTCTCTCTCTTTCTCTAGCTATTATGACAGCTTAGCACTCGAGAAAGCTCTTTAGTATTGCTTGGCTTAAATTTCACCCAAGGCTTAGCAGCGAGTTTGGTTAAGTTGGCTCTAAATTAGCTCCCTGGCATCACCATTAGCTTAGCTAGATATCCTAGCTGCTTTCAAGTGACCACCCACCCAAGTTGACAGCTCAGTTTCAGACGATGCTAACACACTGCGAGAACCCTGAATTATCGTCCAATCCTTAGCACAACTTATTATCAGTCGACTGCAGCTGTGGGAACTCGGTGTTCCTCGTCTTTAGATAAACTAGCCATTCAGCAGTGGCAGTATCAAGACACAGTTATTAAAAGTCTTTTTGCATCCAAAAGGTAGTGCGATGGTTTCTCGTTTCGGACTGTCAAACTTTGCAATTTTCTTAAATCAGTCCAGCGAGCGTCCCTTTCTGTCCGACTGAGTTGTCATCACTTCAACAGGCGTGCTTTTGTTGAAGTGACAAAAGTCATATCTGTTTAAATCAGCAGTCAGGCCACACCACGTGCCCATACAAGACACATGAAAACGATTTTGCACCTATTAGGGCTTTCACTATTTTTCTCTTTGTAATCACCATTGTGATTCAAAGCACACCACAAAATAAAACTAATGAATATACTGGTTCTTACTGAAAAGTATTAGAAAAACACGTACCTGCTATTATGATAATGGCTTAGTAACAAAAATCCAAATTTTCCTCACCTATATTTCCTGATTTATATTTTTTCCCTATCAGAGCAACTTAACCATTTCTGCCAATATTATGCTTAATGCAGTGAAAACTACATCAATTTTTTGCATGCTTCGGTTTAATTCACCTTTCTTGAAATATCTCATTTTCAACCAGGTTTTGCATTTCAGCAATTCTTTGCTTTCTCTACCGCATTGACGATTGCCAATAGTCATGTTAGATGACAACAAAATAATGCTATATATAATAATTTTCAGCTCTTGAGTTGTATTTAAAGATTGAGTATGGTTATGGGTTTTGTTTTCTTAACATACAGATACGTTATGTGTCAAAAAGTAAAAACCCCAAAATGTTTACGTGGGAATACAACAGTATTTCACTGGTTACATTCACAAGTGTCTGATATTCACTTTAATTTCATTTTCTTAGCGAATATCAGCAGTTTTTCACAGCAGTGAAAGTTTATTTGGTCCAAAAACAGTGGATTTTTGGATCATGGCGTCAGTTGAGTAACGACATTGAAGATAGTATCTCTCCTGTGCATTTTCAGGCCGTACTGTTTTGGAAAAATGCGGTTAATATTTTGTAGCTAATCAGGTAAATTGATTCAGGAAGTTCAACCCCAATGATTGCAGATTTTGCTTTTAAATAAGATAATTACCTTCGACAAATACAAAGTGGGTACTTAACAAGCTATGCTTTAATATTTATATTTTTAAAAATTACAAGGTTTTACTTCAGTTTTGGTAAAAGTTACCTCCAGTGGGGTATTTTCACAGATGTTAACATTTAGTGTGAATATTATTTGTTAAACGCATTATAGCTTTTTTGGAAACCTCATCCCAGTGGACTCTATGGGTTCTGAAAACAATTTGTCAAGTTAAAATATTTTGGATATAGTCTTAATGTACACAGTTTGTTCAGGACAACTTCATCTACACGATAAAATTAATTTGCTTTTTTTCGACTTTAACATTTGTTTTTCCCTCCTACAAAGGTCTGTAGGAACATGTTTTTAATTTTTTTAAATGCTTAAGAACCAAATTGTGTGTTCTGAGTTATGTTAAAGATTGATAATTGATGGGAGCTCTAATAGGCTGTATAAATACTAAATCATCTGGTTTTCGGTCTTTTTCTCTTGTTTTAGATATCTAAAGGTTACCAACAAGCGAAACCCAACCATGAGTATTGAGATACCGATAGGGTTGACAGAACTGCTGCAGGGCTACACTGTGGAGGTGCTGAGGCAAAGGCCGTCAGACCTGGTTGATTTTGCTGTACAGTACTTCACCCGTTTGCGGGACTCCAGAAGTCAGGATGCATCCAGCATTGTCGGCAAACCGGGGAAAGGAGTGATGTTTGACGGGGAGCCCATGCAGACGGAGTCCAATGGCGAAGACGATGAAGATGATGATTCTGACTTTGAACGTAAGTTGATGCTTCAACTTTGTTAGACAGGTTTTTTTAAGTAAAGCGGAGGGAAATACTTTTTGTGTTGTTGTTGCTCTAAGCATTCATTGAGTAGTACTCTGGTATGCGATTCCCGTTATATATTTATACAAAGTATCTTCTGGCTGATGATATGGGACTTCAGCCACCGCTTTCTACTTGTTTAATTTGGACGTTCTTCGTCCTTCTTGTTTTTGTTGTCTTCAGAATTGTGCGTTCTAATATCATTTTAAGTTTAAAGATTTTTGTTTGTTTTTCTAAGAAATTGCGAAGAGAAAATATAGCTATACTAAATAAACATACAACTAAAATTCTTCTGTGATTCTTATGGTTTTGTGGATTCTCTTCATTTTTTAGGTTTCTGTGAGCTTATTGTACTTTTTCAGACCTGTGTTTGAGCTTCTTAAGATGCAGAGTGTTCACTGAGGGATTATTTACATTAATGCTGATGTATAAGGATAATCAAGAATCAAGAATCAGTTTATTTATATAGCGCCAATTTACAACAGGTGTCGTCTCAGGGCACTTCACAGAAAATCAATTAAAATCAAAGATACATCATAACAGATCAATTTGAAAAAGTTTCCAATCTAAGGAACCCCAGCAGATTGCACCGAGTCATTGACTTGCAGCATTCACTCCTCTGGAATCAGCAGACCAAAACAATGGCTTGTGTTGTCGTTGACTTTACAGCAATCCCTCATACTGAGCATGCATGTAGCGACAGTGGAGAGGAAAAACTCCTCTTTAACAGGAAGAAACCTCCAGCAGAACCTGGCTCAGTACAAGCAGCCATCTGCCACGAACGACTGGGGGTTTGAAAAGACAGAAAGCTAAATTAGAAGCCCAGGATACTGAAATAATAGAGTTTATAGCAGCAGTTGTAGAAAATCACTGGAAGCATCTCAGCCCATGTTCTCATCCAAGAAGCTGTCTCAGCTAACAGAACGCCAGCCCAGGTGTGGTTACTATGGAGAGAAGAACACTAA
>JAVLVB010000465.1:304151-322007 GCA_032876305.1 Orestias chungarensis
AGAAAACAAAAGGTTAACAAGGTTGAAATAACGGTAACTAAGTAGATTGGACAAAGGAAGAAAGTAGCAGAGAGAGAAGTGGTCAGATTGTCCTCCAGCAGTCTAAGCCTATTGCAGCATAACTATAGAAAAACTTAAATAACTTAACCCTATAGAGTGAGACTTGAAGAAGGTAGAGCAAAGGAGAACCGTCTGTCAAGACTGAGTTCCTCCCCAACCGGATTAGGCTGTCTTCTCTAACTCTTCCTAACTATAAACTTTATCAAACAGGAAGGTTTTAATTCTAGATTTGAAACTAGAGAGGGTGTCTGCCTCACGGACTAAAGCTGGAAGCTGGTTCCAGAGGAGAGGAGCCTGATAACTGAAAGATCTGCCTCCCATTGTGCTTTTAGATACTCTAGGAACCACCAGTAAACCTGCAGTCTGAGAGCGAAGTGCTCTGTTAGGGACATAAGGAGTTATCAGATCTCTGATATACGATGGAGCTTTATTAGTGAGGGCTTTATATGTGAAAAGAAGAATCTTAAAATCTATTCTAAGTTTGACAGGGAGCCAATGAAGGGAAGCTAAAATTGGGGAGATATGATCTCTCTTTTTAAGTTTCATCATAACTCTTGCTGCAGCATTTTGAACCAACTGTAGACTTTTAATTGCATTTTTTGAACTTCCTGCTAATAAAGAGTTACAACAGTCCAGCCTTGAAGTAACAAATGCATGGAGTAGCTTTTCAGCATCTGTCCTAGAGAGAATATTTCTACTTTTTGCTATATTCCTAAGATGAGAGAAGGAAATCTTACAGACCTGTTTTATATGATACTTGAAAGACATTTCCTGATCAAAAATAACACCAAGGTTCTTTACATTGTCACCAGATGCCAACCTGATTCTATCCAGGTCAAGTGGCTGACTAAGCAATTTATTTTTTAGAGGTTCTGGTCCAAAGATAACAACTTCTGTCTTTTCAGAGTTCAAGAGCAGAACGTTTAAAGTCGTCCACATTTTTATGTCATCTAGACATGCCTGTAATCTACCAAACTGACTGGATTCATCAGGATTTATAGATAAATACAGTTGTGTATCATCAGCATAACAGTGGAAATTAACACCATGCTGATTTTACCAATAGGGAGCATGTATATAGTAAATAGAATTGGGCCAAGTACAGAACCCTGTGGTACTCCACAAGTAACCTTACAATGCGGAGAAGATTTGTCATTTAGATGAACAAACTGGGATCTATCAGACAAATACGATTTAAACCAGCCTAGTGCTGTTCCCTTGATCCCCACAGTGTGTTCGAGCCCTTCAATGAGGATATTGTGATTGACTGTGTCAAAAGCAGCACTGAGATCTAACAGAACTAGAATAGACACGAGCCCATTGTCTGAGGCCATGAGAATATCATTTGTAACTTTAAGGAGAGCTGTCTCATAGCCTCCTTATAGTATGTTTTCATAAAAGGAAGAACTGCATATCCTGGGGCCCTTAAGTTGCGTGTTTGCGCATCTGAAGACTAGATTAATGGGACCCGGAAGTTCCCACACTGCCTAATCTCTGGTTCATCATTGCTCTGAGTTTGAGGGACTGGTAGAAGATGTATGCCGTTCTGTATCTTGGCTCTCTTCAGAGCAGAATAGCCTAGCTGTACTTTCTGATGCTGTGAATGGGAGTTTAATTTATGTTTGTTTCTGAATTTATTTATGTAGCCTCTACAGTTCAGTAGTATGTAAGAAGCAATTTATGTGCATGTAAATGGTTTATGTGGTCTAAAAGGTGCAAGTGAGATTGCCGCCGCAGTTTCTTTTTTGTCCAATCAATGTTAGATGCAGTACATTGGTGCAAATTTTAGATTTTGGCTGTTTGAAAATTAAAGATTTATAAGCCAAGTCTGTTAACACAAAAGGAATTTGGCTCTGTCAGCTTTTGTGCTCCCTAGCTGTAGAAATTTTTGATTTATAAAACAGGAATGCAGCGCTTGGCTATTTACAATAGACTCTAAAGTTACAAGCAGGGCAATAAATGTAAGATGGGAGGGCATTATGACGTTTGTAGATGTTTGACAGATGGACTGTCAGGCAGTTGTAAACGGGGATGCTTAGGGAGAACAATGAATTATATTTCCCAGAAATTTTCTAACATCTATTTTGCCCTCTCCAGTTAAAAAGTTTTCTTTAAGGTTCACCATGTTTTTATGAGTTAACTATTATCTCTCATCTAAATATTATTTTAGGTAAAAGTGGCGTTGGCAGATGCTGCAGACTTGTACAAGATGGATTATGTATTGAGTGTTTATTCCACGCTTTCTAACAGCTGCAACCTAAACTGAGAGAACACTGTCTGCGTGTATTCACGCACACGTTTTTGTTCGCTTTCTATTTGCCTTTGAGTTTTGTGAACATGTACATGCTTGTGAAAGCGCACCATTGTCTCCGGACTTTTTCACACCAGTTCAAATTCCAGCCTGATGACGTTAATACGCTGTTTTACCTTTTACACGCCCTGATTAAGAACCTGGACGGTATATAAACGCCTCATCCACAAGGGCCAATAAAAGGATAGAGCAGATACAATTGTTGATTAAGAATAACCACTGATAATTAATTGTATCTAAATGCTTGAGGTTACACACCTGACTTGCATGGCATTAGGTTTATCCAACCAGGCGTGTGTTTATTGCCCCCACAGAATTATAGATACTAGGTTGACTTGTGAACAACACAGGGCTGTATACTGACACTAATCATGTGCTTTTTAAAAGGCCGCTAAATTTACCAATATGAGTGAAATTTTAGGTCTTCTACAGAAAACAAAATGTTTGGAGATAACTAACTAATCATTACCTACAATACTTTTCTCAGTTGTTCATATTTTAATGTTGTCTACTTTTAGTGTGCAGAAAGTATTATTAAACTGCTCATTTTAGCTGTTTAGGGGACCAATAATACAGAATATCAGCTCTATAGATTCTTATTATTCTGAAGTTATTTGTTGTTTACTGGACTAGCTTTGAATAGGTTTGATCTTGCCTTTTTTTGTTTTCTAAGGCTTTTTAGGGAAAATCTTATCTGTTTTGTTGAAATGTTTAAATATAATTGGCTTATTTTGAACCCACAAGTATGATGAAATGTGAATAAAAAATTATACAGTTTGTTTATTAAAAACCTCTAACCTTCTCAGTGAAATGGTTTTGAACTTGAGGAATTTAAATGTGGCTTTTAGATTTTAACAGAAATTTTCCAATTGAAAAAAGAACCTGTACTTTCATATGCTTTTATTATCTTGTAAGCTGCCCCTTAAACTAAATAAAACAATAAAGCATATGACAAAGCATTTTTTGTAACCTATTCTGGCATTTGATTATTCTGGTTTTAACGTTTTTGAAAGCAAGAATTGTGACCCTCTTCTTTAGAGACTTGGAGAAGGTGGGGCTTCTCTACCTTTTTTACGCCAACATGTCTGAGATATCCACTGTATGGCTAGCCGCAGCTTTCTGTAACTAGGCCGTTGACACATTTCAGGGTTTAAATTTTTTTTTACCTAACTGAAATGTATGAGGTACTCTGGATGAAGCCGCTTTCTAAATGGATGAGGTAGTCCGGTTCGAGCTATGATTAAGGGTATGAGCTAAAGCTTTATTTTTTGTGTTTAAAAGTTTTTGCTTGTTCTTAGGCTGCTTACATTTATGATGATTCACCATTGTGCTTGTAACCTTTAAGTTGCACTGCAGGAAATTGTGGTGAGGTGTGAGAAGGAGAGAGAGCACTGAGTTCATGCTTTATATGTAAATGAACTAGATGTGGGTAGATTTGATTCTCATGGCTGGTACACTGTATGCTAGATGCGTTTATTTTTACATAGCTTAAAGCAACTGCGGGATTGCTATATAAGCCAAAGGTTAAGACAAAAAAGATTCTGTTTTCAATACAAACTAGTAGATCCTCATCATTTTTGAAGTTATCGGAAATCCAAATTTTGCAAAGACTGAATATCGCTATATGTGTTTCCACAATTTTGGAACAGAATTTGGTGAAAATTTTGGAGTATCTTTAATCTATTTCTTGTGAATAAACCTAATCCAAGCCTAAATTATCTACAATTAGTTTTCATAGAGGATTCAAACTCAGTTATTTCAGGCATGTTTTCATGTACACCATTGTTTCAGCCTCAGTAAATACTTTCTCTACTAAAAAAAGCATCTTAGAAATAATTAGCTTGCACGTAATTTGACTTATGATGTGTGTAAATTAAGCTTGCAGAAAAAGTTGCTGTCCTGCTTGACGTGATATTAGCGTTCCACAGCTTCTCCGTGATGTAGTCCGTGTGCTGCGAGCTCTCCAGCGCCAGGTAGAACAGGTAGGGTCGCAGAAGGCACGTCACGCTGCCGCCGCCCCTAAGGCGCATCGGCCTCCCGCCTGCGCCAAAAACACATCTACGCGGACCAGCCGGCGCAGCTGCTGGTAGAAGCCCAAAAATTAGAAAATTGTTTTTTTTTCTTTTTTTCCTTTGTATTTTTTAATAGATTATTTTTTTTTTGTTTATTTTAGAGTGTCTGAATACTCTGTAAATATACCGTCAAAGTCGCTAAGTTGGTAAGATTGACTTCCTATCATATAATAACAGGTCATAACCTCGGTGTCAACTTGGGATCAGTCCGCGGTCTACCAGTAGATTGCGATCCACTGGTTGGGCACTCTTGAGTTAGGTTTTCTTTTACATTTCTTGGTGCTTACACCTGATGTGGGTTTTGGTGGCCGAGGTGCTAAATGTCACACAGTGGTTTGGATGTCTACATCATAACATAAGAGCGAGTAAAACATGATTCTTGCAGTGAATATCCTTATTGTAGCGTTAACTATATTACAGTTGTATATTTGCTTTATCCACTGCCCCCTGATGTCTGTTCATTATATATTTGCAGACTATATTTTACATCTCGACTGACATTTGTTTGGCTGGAGACTAAAGGCTTATTTCAAGTAGGAAACTTGAGAGTAAATGTTTTTTTAGTACAACAGAGTGTTATAAATGTCTTGTTTCCTAAAGAAGTCTTATTTATAAGGAGCAGAGCACATGGACCAGGTTTCCATCTTCCTTATATGTTAAACCTTTTTCTTGGAGCTGGGCTGTGTAGTATCAGTTTAGTATGCATGGGCATCAAGAAGACCTCTGAATAAATGGACACTTTTGTGACTGAAAACACTGTGGCTATTTATAATGGGTTGGCTGAGGGAGCGTGAGTCCCAGGGATGAGATTAGAAATTAATTAAATGTGTTTTTATAAGAAAGTCAGCTCAAATGAAGATGCATAGAGGCTCTCAGTATTTTAGAAATGATCTATGTTATTTTGAAGAGCAAAGTAATTCAAATTGATCAGTTAACTTGGATATAAAAACCTTTTTTTTTATGGTTGGTGGAAAATGTTAACCAACATAATAGAGGGTGGTTTCTATTTGGATCTGCCAAACTGTGCAATATGCCAAAAATAAACATTTTTTCTAAAATGTTTGTCAGTATTTTCACAGGTTTGTTGTGATTATGTATAAATACTGGTGTTTTCAAAGCAGAAGACTCGTAACATCAATAGAAGCCAGCCAAGTGTTTCCTCTCCATCGCAACAGCCCACTTCCATCAGTAAATTCAAACTCCCCAGATGGTTGTTGTTTATTTTTGACAGCAGATCTTATCTTACTGGTAAACACTTCAGTAAATCGGCAGATGAGTGCGGATCTGTCAGTAAAACCAAGACCAAATATTGAACACAAGCTCTTTTTTTTTGTATATTTGTTGGTTTTATTTTAGTTTTTTTAATGTATTGTATTGTATTAAATAATGGTGTAATTGTGACAACTGAATTTATTTTTAGGAAAGTGTAGATATAGCAAACATTTTTTTGACAATCTTGAATCAACCCAGTCCAGATTCTTTAGACCGATGACGACGGCTCACAGAGGCTGGTAGGTTCTGCACAACCAACCGATCCTACACTTAAAGAAATGGCCACAGTTATCTTCAGATGTTTAAACCGTGCACGATTTTAGCCCTTCATTGAGGTCAAACACTGTCGAGCACTTTGCCCTCAACTAATGATAGCCTCTGTTTCTGGTAGATGTGTGACCTTTGGCTCTTTAGGTTCCCTGTGGTTGATTCGCAAACCCTCTTCAGAATCACTACAGATCATCTTAAAAATGACCTTAGATGTGACTGAAAAGGTTTTTTTTTGTGTGTGCTATTGTAAGCTCTAATGCATATCTAGCGTTCTTCAATTTTGTTGCGTCAGCCTTTGTTGCTTTTTGACAATTTTACGTTGAAATCCAGTGGCAAAATTGAAGATCTTTAGTGTGCTTGGATCTCCTAATCATTGTTTTCATTTTGGATTGTGTCTGTGCAAACAGGGTTAAGAGTAAAATGTTGGAGTAAACACCCACGTGCTAAAACGCACCATTAGTGTTTGTACAGTTGGGTATCTCCATGTGTTTATATGCATGTGCCGGGTCTTCATGTAATGCTGTGCACCAGGTGACCTCGTTAGTTTGCACTAGTATGTGACCTACGGGTTTGTATCCTTTAGATAAATCCCATGTTGCCTTGCTTATGTCTTGCTTATCCCATATATTCATTCCTATTTATTTATTAATTTTTTGCCGTTTCACACTAATGGGAGTTAAAATGATGATGTTGCAGGAGTTTTAAGCTTGACAGCAACAGCTCACTGATACCAGGAGACCTGCTGAAAGAGAAGGAAAGAAACAGGGTTTTCAATTATATTGATTCTGTATTTTTACAACCCTTTCATCTGTTGGCTCAAGTGAGTCCATGGATACATAATGGGGAAAATTACAGTTCCTTAAGTTTATCTGTGTGGTATATTAATATTTGGCTTACAAAACCTAATCTAAACAAGCAGTTTGGTAATAACTGTAAATTAAGAGTGCTTTAGTAATGAATGATAGATGACGCCCTTACTTGTGCAATCTACAGTGGGTTTTGGCTCGATATTATGTAGTATAAAATTAAAGCTTAACCAGCCCTTACAACCACATGCTAAAAGATTAAACGATTTTATAATCCCTGAATAATTTTAAAAATGTAAGTGACTTTTTTTAAATTATTTTAACAGCTTAATAATAAATATCAGTGTATTTTTTTTATTGTGGTATTGGTGGGCTAAAGTTAAAGGATCACTTTAAGCTTTTTGTCTTCTAATGAAATCTTCTGTTCACATCACTGTTTAAAGAATTGCATCGTTTCTCTGCTCCTATAAACACGTCATTTAGTTAATTACATTTTCCTTGCTGTCAGGGGTCCATTAATGCAAACGGGGCCTCCTTTGAAGATGGCAACATTTCAACAATTCCTAAATTAAGATACTTAGAAGTAAGTTTAGAAAATGCAGGCAGCCTGTTTTACTTGGACTAAATCTACCATGAGAAAAGGAATAAATCAAACACTTGTAAGTTTGTGGTACCACATGCTTATTTTTACTGATAGACTTCATTTGAACTTTGTTACTTCCTCATCTTGTTCTCAAGCATCTTTTATACTACCAAAGAAAATGGGGAAATGGTAGGATATGATAAGCCTTTAGGGAGAGAGTCTACATGCTCCTTTATTGCTCTAGTTTGATGTGGTCATGCTTCCTCTTTTCCCAACAAACACTATCTTACTGGACTTTAAACAAATCAACCCGGCTTTCTTTTAAATGGAAAATACGGTGCACAGGGCTGGAAACAAGGGTTCCAATATCTTAAAAGTTGTGTCCATGTAAACATGAATGCTGACAGAGACGATCTATATAAGATGAGGGGAAGAGTTGTAACAAATATCCACACTACTGCAAGGAAATAATATCAAACCGTATTGACGTAGCAAAACTTCTTATCTACTGTATGTGTAAATATGAAGCGGGTGCTATAGAAACTACCAGCTTAAAGTTTATGGATGTGTTATCCAAACAGAATTTGTTCAGGAAGTCTCATCGACCAATCGTTGCACGTAGAGGTCTGAATGTGCTTGTGTATAGAAGCCAAATGTATATATTAGACAAGTCAACTTTTTTCAATTTGGTTAAAATCTTATGCTTATAAGTAAAGTGGAATATAGAGTAAAATAAACCAGTGAATAAATGCAGGTAGAACAAATATACTATTCTTTCTAACCTTGTATTGATCAGTTTTAATTAAAATTCACTGCTCGGTTATCAAAAAAGGCTTTTTTGAGTTTATAAACCTGCTGCAAGCAGTGGTTTTCCCACTACAGTGTATACGATAAGTTTGAATTGACATTGGTTTTAGGGTTATTTAGTGACATTGCATTCATTCTTATCATTAACCCTGTGCTTGAACAGAAATCCTACACAGAAAAGAAAAATGGGACACATAAAGACCTGTAGTTTGTCCTCCATTGTTGGCTTATTTGTCTCTTTTCTAATACTCACAGAGATAAGACGCATGTGGCACTTTCTCTCAAGGCCTGCTGTGCATTCCTGGGTGTTTTGTTTAATTAATAAAATCCATCACTTTTTTTTCCCCCTGTTGGCCCTCAACCCCATGTCACACTTATTCTGTTACTTGCTTTCCATGTGTCTGTCTAAGTGTAAAGCCCCAATCTCATTAGACCAGATGGCTTAGCGAGAAGACGTTATTAGACTGGTTTAGCTGAATGCCTCTGCCTCAGTAAGAAAGATTTAACAAAGGGAAGAGGGGGAGATGACAAGCAACCGTGAATGAGAGGAAAAAACTGAATGGATTGGAAAACTGGAGTTGCCGTTAAATTATATCCAGATGTTTTTCTGTTAGACGTTGTCAGATTTGTGTAAACTGTGGCCCTCTTTCACAGGGAGCATTCAAATACCCAGCACAGGCATTAAAATGCTTGGGTTATTTGGGTCAGATTCTGTTAAAACACTGGTACAATACTGCTGTCAATGCATTTTTGTGTTGTTTATATTAAAGCTTGAAATGGTAACAAACAAATATGTTTCATCTGGCAACATCAGTTTGTAGAAAGGATGGATGAATGGTTTACAACTAGATTTAAAATTGGAGCAGTGAGGTTTTTGTCCAACTCTTGTTTAATGAGAAATGTAAAAAACTGCTGTTTGAATTATTACGTTTTAAGGTTTTGAAATAAACTTAAAAAGCCAGTATAGCTTAAAAAAGGTTTTCTGTTAATGACATAGTCTCACTTAACGTTATTATGGCATTTTGTTATTAGGAAAATATATTGTGGCAATGTTTGGACATGGTAATGGATTATCTCTCTCTTCATACAAAATCAAATTGTCATAATGAATTTTGGACACTTAAATCTTTGCAAGATTGGCCATAAAGATGCCTTGAATATGTTTGATCAGTCCAAACAAACTAACCAAACAGATTTTGTGTGCATAATGAAAACATATGACTCTAAAAGCTTATAGCCTAATTATGGTTCATCCAAGCATAGCTTTTGTGATTGGGATATTAAATATACTGGTAGTGCGATGGGACTCTTTTGTAGTCTTTGAAAAGGATGTGTGATTTTGAAATATGGGCAATTACCATTCTATTTTAATCAAACTTAGTTCAGGAAGTTGGGACATTTTTGTTTGTTTGATTGAAATAACTGTCACAATGTTTAATTCTCTTCCCTTTTAAATTTTGCCATGTTTGTAATAAATGCATTTGTGGATTGACTCGCGCAGTTGAATATGTGGGTTGTGCTCATGAAAACTTGCCAACGTCTCTCCTGATGCCAAACAGCTCTTTGTACTATTGCTTGTCGTTGTGGGTCCTTCATTGTATTGGGTAGTTGAACAAATATTGGCAAGATTTCTTGGGGGAAGCCACACACGACCACAGCAACCTAGCACCTACCTGTCCTGCTGGTCGGCAGCTTGGTCACACACTGCTGTGGGATGGCGTCCAATTTCTCAACCAGCATGTTGGAAGTCTGTCGTGATGGCATGAATTGCACGGCCAGACTAATCCTAAATTTCCAGTGAAAACAAATTTCCTTACAGTTTTATTTCAAGTATTTTTAAATTGGATTTACCAATTCAGATCCCCAGTATACTTTAACCGAATTATGTATTTTCTAAAACTGATGTTTTCACTATTTTTGCCTATATCTGAGGGCCTGCAGTAAATTTTCCAACATTATAGAAAAAGTCTCACCAGCTTTGACAGTTTCAAACCCCACTGCTGCGATCTGTTCTAGACAAAATAACTAATGCCACATGTTCATACTCCAGTTTAAGACTTTGTAGATATGGCCATGGACTGGCACAGTCATGGTCACCATAGTAACAACTGTCCTTGAAACCAGTTTCAGCCAATTGCTGCTGGTAGTGGCTATGATAGGCAGTATCCTCATCTTATGATGTTTCAGATAAGAGAAGAGGTGAATTACTAGTGACATCCCAGCATTGCTCGTCAGTTAATCTACAAGGCGTTCATTTTAGAGATTTTCTGCTGGCATGGCATTGCAGTTTATTTTTTTTATTTTTTTCATATCCAGGTAAGCAAGTCACTACATTGTTTTTTTTTCTTCTTCTTTTTTGGTAAACAATCACTCCAAGTTCAAAATGTTGACATGGATCTTTATCAGGACATCTCTGTGTAACAGACTTTGTTTCTCTTTGTGTTGCTCATTTTCCTTTAGTGAATTAAAACAAATATATATATGTATGTTTGGACTGTAGTTTGTTTCTTGTGATAAAGGTCTCTTATTTGACTGTCGGAGCTGAACATTATTGTCACGAAAGCTCATTATTTTCTAAAAACCTTAAACTTGATGGGTTCTGACTCCTTTCCATGATGTGTGACAAATGTCCTACGGTGTCACATTCTTCCGATAACAAATATAGTCCTCAGGTTCGTCTTTAATTTTACATTTTTTCTCTGATAAATGAACAACTTTGACTTGTGTCTGTGCAAACCTGCCAATTTTAGTTGATGGGACGAATTTATTTAAGTCACCACTTGCAGGAAGCCTTTAATTATGTTGAAATAAAATGTTCTGACACCGATTTTTCTTTTTTGCTGTTACTAAAATTTAACCTCGTGCAAAGAAAGCTCTCCTCCCTGCATTGTTCTCAGCAGTAGCACAAGTTCAAATTACACCGTGAATCAGCTTTGACGTCAATATGTTAAGCAGTCATCAGCAACCAGTGCCTACCGGTTTCTCCACAAATTATTTACTTCTGGGAATCTTTATAGGCGGAGACTTCTGAACGAAGGAAAACAACGGCATATTTCTCCCCCGAGTAAATAAAGCTGGGAAACTTGACTTGAAACAAACCACAGTGTAGTTTCTGCCTTTGCTATAAATCATAGCTTCTACCAGGGAGGGGGAAATGTATTTACCATTTAGCATTATTTTAGATTTTTGCAAACCGTACTTCTTATCATGGTTTCTATCATTCCTGCAAGATAAACCACATGGTATACTAATAGGGGCTGTAAATGTTTCTTTCTAGCATTAGAAAGGATCCTTAAGAAAATCACATGCCAAGACCACATAAGATGAAATCTAATAAATATTTAGACTTTTAGATTTAGGATTTGTGTGGTTTGCATTTCAGTAAGGGAACAGTAGGATTATGAAAACAATTATACAGACCACTACCTTGTTTGTTTTACCTGTGAATACTTATCACCAGGTAAATGTAAGTTTATATTGACACATTGTCATTTTCCACAGACTAAGTAAGAATCTTCTTAAAATGCCCCAACAAAGACTCTCCTGATGATGGGAATGAATGTTTATGATTCCAAGCTCTAATCAACTATACCTCAAATGTGTAGACGATAAATACTACAAAATGTTATTGTGAGAACAAAATTGTTGAATATCTGTGAAGAAAAATTAGGCTCTGTTATGTTAAGGTTAAGCAGTTTGGTGCGTTGTTCGGTTTTTGACAAAACCTTTTTTTCAAAGTCCTGTTTGTTCTTTTAACAGAGTGAAGTTCTTGTCTTGTGATATCATTGTAGTTAAGTGAGAATTACAGTAAAGGAAATTAATCCGTTCCCCCTTTTTTGAAATGACACTCTATATTATGGACCCACATATTGGTGTGGTTAGGAACACCGGTATGACTTACGGTAACTTTTTATATGACAAACTTAACATTTACTAGCTACGATCATGTTCGTGTCTCCAGATTTTTCACTGTTGTTGATCTTAATGTTAAACCTTCTGAGTATATCATTTCTCAATAATAAATATGTGGAGTTAACAAAACAAGGCTGTAAGTGTGTTAGATTACATCACAAAGAGTTGAAGTGCAGCTTTAAGCAGGCCAGAGTTACTTCCTTTTAAGGGGCTAAGTTTCAGCGAGCGCGATTAGAGGGGTTGAAACGCTGGGAAAGATTATTGAGGCATTTATAGGGGACAACAGAAGAGGGGGAGAGGTAGATGTTTTAGTAAGAATCATCCATATAGAGATCAATGATGAATTCCTTGTGTTAGGGGAAAACTTAAATGGTAACTGCACAGTTTTAGAGTAACAATGAACTCTTGATAATTGTGGATGAGAAAATGCTCTTGAGTTACATTATTAAGTAGTAAATAAACGTAAGTTTTGCAACGAAAGAATGTTTCCATTTTTTTGCTCATTAAATATTAAACACTGAGGGAAGAATAGATACTCTTAAATGAAAGTGCAAAGCTTGAGCTGCTGTGTCTATTTAGAGGTTGAACATCTTATAATAGTTGGATAATTTGAGTAAATTGTGTAAAACTTTTGAAAATAAAGCTGAAATAAATTTGTTAATATCAGTGTTGTTTAATAAAGGCCGGAAAAATAATTACCATCTTTTCTGTGAAAACCCAACATTGCGTTGCAACCTAATTGCCAATTAAATATTAAAAAATGTGTTTGGCCTCTATAAAATCAAAAGCTAAATGTTCTGGAGTAATACTGTGTTTTGTTATAATTTTCTATGATTGTTTGGAAACAGTCAAACTGCAGATTAAATCTTCTGCCCTGCCCTTTCATTTACCAAAACACAAGTTTTTTTTAACTTCTGTTTCTAGTATGGCTCGTTCTTTAGCATTCTAGGCTGACCTAAAAGCATAGACATATTTAGAAATTTCAGTTCTTTGCCTTGGGCTCTTTAAATGGCTGTTAATCCCGTTTTAGGTTTCAAACTGAAAAAATAAACAAACAAACAAACAAAAGCATTATTTGTTAACCCTACCCCAATAATATCTTCTCAGCTGACTCTCAGATGATACAGCCTCAAAACTAGCATGCACCGAGAACACGCTGTAAATTCCTGGAGGTTCAGCAAATTTGACTGTAAAACACAATCACATCGATATCTCAGATACGTTAGCACTTTCAGCACTTTCTGTGTGTGCGCAGTCCATTTGGTAGAGCCTCAATTTGCAAGATGCAATAATTGGCATGTTATTTGACGCTCATAATTTGACTGTGGAATGACGCACTGCTGCCTGAAGACACGCGTCAGCGGACCTGATGCCTGGATTGCACTACATATTTTATCTAGAATGACACAAAAGATGCCATCAAGATGATTATCTCCAGTCTTTCTCACGTACTGGGCTACAAAAGCCAATACATTCAGACATATTGCAGAAATAAAGAAAAAAAGTTCAACAGTTTAAAATTGATAAAAAGATAATTTATCTGCTATACAGTGTGATTTCAGGTTATTGTCTGGCTGTGAAAGACTTTACCGCAAAGTTTTGAGAAAACGGACGATATTTGAAATGCAACATTACCCCACTGAAACAGAAAAGGTTTTTTTTTTTGTTTTTCTTCTCTAAAAGGACACAATGTTCTTGGTATTACTGTATAGCTATGAAAAATTTAAATTGTGCTTCAGGAAAGAAACGTTTTTATGTAATTGCTGAGTGACGTTTTTGTTTCTTAAATCTGCTTTTCGTATTTGATATTATAACCTTGTAATTTTATGAACAAAACTTAAACATTTAAAAATGGAAGGGAAAGGGCATGTGTGTGTTATCCACACTTTAGAGTCTGTCCTTTTTTTTTTTTTTTTTTTTTTTTTTTTTTTTTTTTTTTTTAGTTTGCATATCAACCTGGTGTTGCAGAGCAAGCTGTAGAGCCTCAAGCTTGTGTTGCTTATAAACGCACTAGCACATCCACCAACTACTGCACGTAAAAAAAATACTAAACCGACATTTGCTGAGAAGGAGGACATCCTAAGGTTGAACGCATGTTTGGTCGTCTTTGTTTGATGGAGAGGAAACATGGAAGCATCTAAAAACAAAATTGTTTTTAGTCCGTGGTGAAGAAGCCGAGCCGCCAGTTACTCTAGGTCTAAAGTATTACATTGGGAGGAAGTCAGACATTCAAATAAACGAGAAAAAAATCCCTCCGTTTTGTTTCCTGTTCAGATTCTGCATCCGTGAGCTTACAATGTAAAACTGCTTTTCCAGTTATCCATCTTTTACTTTGTTCTAACCTGTAGCTGTCTCATGCCGCTTGTATTTGGGTGATGCTGACCTCACTGTGTGCCCAGATGAAGGATCCAACATGCGTTGTTCTTCAGAGAGTCGTTAGATGTGTTGAGAAACCCAAGGCTGCTCGCTCTGGAAGTTCCTTGACACATATCTGTCCGTGTTGTTATCAATCTGACCTTGAGGCTGATGGATGGTCGAGGGTGGGCTGAACAGATGGCAGCTGCAGGTTAGACGAACAGACTGTAGGACAGTTTTATTGCAGAGGCCTGTTGTTGTTGGACTCAATGAAAAAGGATTATTAATCATTTCTGTAGAGGAAAGAACCTCTGGCGTAGTCGAAACCTTTGACATGGTGTTTTTCTTTCTGATATTTGTCCTATGTACTAACAAACTCTCATCTGACTAAAAAAGCTGATGACATACCAGACACATTAGGCTCAATATTTTGACAGTATCTGCAATCTACCAATCAAATCTAAGGCGACATATAGGCGGAATCACGGCCAGTGAAGGAGCCAGTGCAAAGAAACGAGACGGAATGGGGAGATGAGACATTTAAGCATTTAAACATTGGTCTCTGTGTTTTTGCTAAGTGTAATTGTATAATTACAAACATTTAGAGATGTTGATGAGGGGCTTCGCGTAATGCATTCAAGAAAAAGTGGGTTAATTTACATCATAGTTTTCAGATATTTTTCCGATATTTTGCTGCCCTGCTTGCATGTGGTTACTTCAGATTCTGGTTTCTTTCCATCGTCTTGAACCAGTCTGCACATTTTCCTCTAACCTCTGACAGCACATGACTGCTGCTCACCTTACAGCATCTGTTCATGCAGATCGTTTTCTGTGAACCAAAGTTATGGTTGTATGTAAATCAGAGTAGATCTGCAGTATGTCGCAATGTGTTAGCTTCTTTGTCATCAAACAAAAACGCAGAGGCTGCACTGATGATTAAAGTCGCTAAATTGTCTATTTTAATGTTTCAAACAATTATTATTTTGGGCTTTTGTAATGTGAAAATAGTAAATCTTAAGAATCAGTCATGTAAGAGGTGATCTAATTTATAGTTTGAAGTGTTTTTGTTTGTTTACTACTTGCATAACATTTTCCTGTGAACACAAAGTGGACTCTTGGAGGATTACATTAATTGAGTTTGGCAAAAAAAATCTGTTTAATAAATGAATATCTCCAAAAGGATGTTGACTCACTCCCAAACTTCTGTTAAAGACTAGTTTGTTTAAAAGCTTTTTTCAGCCTTTCTATTTCAGGAAGAGTAGTAGCAGGAAAGATGTAAGATTAAAAACGGCTTAAGAAGTTTTTATTTTATTACGTTTCCAGGTTTATTATCTTTGCTTCCCGTGCCATCCGCCCTCATTCATGTTCAGTCACTTTGTCGTAGAAAATCTAATGTTTAGTCCCGAGTACGTCAGCAGCGTTTCCCCCTTCCCCCCCTTTCAGCCATGGAGATGAGGTATTGACAGCCCAGGCCGACAGTCACACAATTAGAACGACTGAAGGATAAATCAATGGGAAAAGCCAAGCAGAGATGGTTCAATTGCTCTTTTCCTCCTCATTCACTCGCTGGTTTTTTTTTGTCTGCCCTGTTTCAATTTCACCCTTTTTCATGTATAATTACATAACATTAATGTTACTGTCATCACTTTGTTCCATATTGCCTGGTGCATGTAACAGCTCTGTTCTCATCTTTTATCCATTTATATGTCCTTGCTTGTCTTTTTATTTTTTTCAGAGATTGCTGCAGATCTAGCTCTAACACCCCTTCTGGTGTGTCTGTTTGTTTTCCCCCGTGGTTCGCTGTTGTAGCTTTCTGGTTTTTTTGTCTTTTTTCTCTGGCCCTCCAGGTTTTTCCCAATGTAACACTAAGTGGGTGTGGATATGAAGGGATCGGGGAGCCTTCACTTATCGCAGTATTGATAGAAAAAGGGGGGATGGATGGTTAGGGGGGGTGAAAGGAAAGCGACAGTGTTGTTATGGTGATGAGTTCTTCTTTGTGTTTGGTTGCCAGGGCAACTTCAGTCACACTCTTCATACAGCCACCACTACTACCCCACCGCACTACGAACCCCATCAGCCACCCAACTTCACACGTTACACACTCCCTTACCCACACACCCTGTGTGTACACACTCATCCTATTATTGTACATACTCATCCTATTATTGTACATACGTGCTGCCGCCCGGCACAATTGAGCTATTGTGAATGGGGATCAAGGTTAAAGACTATGATGTATATGAGGCTCTATATAGGGAGCCTAGATCTCATCACCTAATATCATGATTAAGGACCCCCCCAGCTAATTTAGGGGATTGGCATTCTTTTTGGACAACTTTAAGGCTGCTCTAGAGATCTATAAAGGTTGTATTTCTCAATATGTGAGAACAGCGAAAGCCAAATAAAGCAGGAAGCTAAATAATGCGTCGGGGTGCCCCGAACAGATTCAATTTTAGGCAAAAATAAATAAAAAATGATATCTGCTTAAATCAGCCTACATCTAAAAGCTCCTGTATAGGCACTCCAACACAAGTAGTCTGTTCCAGGAGCTTATATCTAGCATGCACAGTATTACCTATTGGTGTTTGCTAATCTGCTTTTGTTTTAAACTACTCTTCTCCATTTGAGTAATATCTCTTATTAATCAAGCTTTTTCTAACATTTTACCCTTGAATAGTATGTAAATGTGTATAATTAAAGCCAATATCGTACCTGGTATATTTGAGATTTTAGATACAGGCAGATTAGGGCTGGGCTGTGATATAATATTCTTTCATATCACGATATTGTTTTTCATTTCAGGCGATATCGATATATATCACGATATAAAACCAATCACCATATTTCTCAAGTTAAAACTTTCCTTAGCTCATTATTTTGATGTGAAATCATATCAAATTGTTTAAGTATGTTTTTTTTCTTTCTGTTCAACATAACAGATGTACTGAAGGAAGATACAACAAAACAAAGTCTCAGTAAATAATATAGGAACAAAAAGGAAATTCTCAGACTCTCCTGGTACAGATAATAAATAATAAAAAATAAAATAGAATAATAAAATAAACTTATTCTGTAAACTAGTGCACATTAAAGCAGCTTTGAAAGACAACATGCTACCATCTTATATTGCGAGGCAATAAACAAAAGAAAATGTTAATCTAAACACTTTCAAGTATAACAGGGGAACTGACTAAATGGACATATAAGGAATTTTGTCAGTGTCAAATAAAATTGCTAGGAGCAAAGAAAAAAGCTGCTCACTCTCTCATACACTTTCTGTTAAATGGGTTTAAAAAAATTGTCACGGGAGTGAAATTATTAATCCAATGACTTCACAAGAATATATATACATATATATATACATACATATATACATATATATACGTATATATGTATATATATATGTAT
>JAVLVB010000465.1:326849-338610 GCA_032876305.1 Orestias chungarensis
AATTAGTTAAAAATGGAGTAGGAGATCTGAAATTAGTGCAGCATCTGCAGGAATTTGGGAGTTGTTCCGGTCTACCATATTGAAAGGAGCAATAGGCCGATGGCAAAGCTGTTTATTTACTGGTCAATCTACATTCCTGTTATGGTCCTAAGCTTTGGGTCATGACCTAAATAAACAAGATTGTGCATACTAGTGACCTAACGGAGTTTCACTGTCAGGGTTTCTGGGCTTTCCCTTAGTGATGAAGCTCTTGAAGGGCTTTGTCATTCGGGAGGGGCAAAGAGTAGAGCCATTGCTCTTCCACAATTGTCTGAAGCCAGTTGAGCTGGCCTTGGCAACTCTTTAGGATGCCTCTTAGCTGTCTTACTGGTGATAAATTCAAGTTTATATCCCATCGGGAGGAGACGCAGAGAAATGATCATGATAAAGTTGGGGGGAGTATTTTTCCTAATGGTATTGGCTTGGGATTTTCTGGAATCTCGCCCACATTGTTGGGGTCAGGGAAATATGGAAAACTTTGCTCAATGTAATTAATTTAGTGTCTCCATAACCTGACACTACGCAATGGATGTAATTCTACAAATAAAATGTATTGTTAAGGATTTAGAGATATTTAATTAGGTTAACCTCATGTTACCGTTATAAATACTATTATATGGTAACCTTGTATATTATTGCTGTTTGTTATATAACTTTTGAAAAAAAATATTACAATATGTAATTGAAAATAGCAAGTCTATTTATACTTTCAAGATCTTCTTGTCTGAATCTAACTAAAACTAAACTGTCCACTATATCAATTAATTGAATTATTTTATCTTTTTATGAAGGCATGGATAAACAACTCATCCTCAGTGTTTTGTTGGTGATGCTATCCTGGGAATTCTTGGCTGCCAACGCTCAGAACGTTACAGTTGCACCTACCAATGTGGCAAATTCTGCTAATTTGACAATAGCAACAGTTAACAGTGAAATTAATAACACCAACGTGACAACTACACAAGCCACCAATGCAGCTAATGCATCATCTGCTACCAATCCAGCCACTGTAGCACCAGTTAACAATGCAATCAATGCATCATCTGCTACCAATGCACCCACTGTGTCACCAGCTAACAATGCAACCAATGCACCCACTGTGGCACCAGTAATCAATGCAACCAATGCACCCACTGTGGCATCAGTAATCAATGCAACCAATGCATCATCTGCTACCAATGCACCATTTATGTCACCAGCTAACAATGCAACCAATGCACCCACTGTGGCACCAGTAAACAATGCAACCAATGCATCATCTGTTACCAATGCACCCACTGTGTCACCAGCTAACAATGCAACCAAAGCACCCACTGTGGCACCAGTAATCAATGCAACCAATGCACCCAATGTGGCACCAGTAATCAATGCAACCAATGCATCATCTGCTACCAATGCACCATTTATGTCACCAGCTAACAATGCAACCAATGCACCCAATACATCATCTGCAACCAATGCACCCACTGTGGCACCAGTAAACAATGCAACCAATGCATCATCTGTTACCAATGCATCAACTGTGGTACCAGCTAACAATGTAACCAATGCATCATCTGCTACCACTGTGGCACAAGCAAATAATTCAACCAATGGATCATCTGCTACCAATCCAGCCACTGTAGCACCAGTTAGCAATGCAAACAATGCATCATCTGCTACCAATGCACCCTCTGTGTCACCAGCTAACAATTCAACCAATGGATCATCTGCTACCAATGCACCCACTCTGGCACCAGGTAACAATGCAACCAATGCTTCATCTGCTACCACTGTGGCACCAGCAAATATTTCAACCAATGGATCATCTGCTACCAATCCAGCCACTGTAGATGCAGTTAACAATGCAAACAATGCATCATCTGCTACCAATGCACAAACTGTGTCACCAGCTAACAATGCAACCAATGCACCCAATATATCGTCTGCTACCAATGCAACTAATGTGGCACCAGCTAACAATTCAACCAATGGATCATCTGCTACCAATGCACCCACTCTGGCACCAGCTAACAATATAACCACTTCATCTAATAACGGAACCAACACCGCACAATCTAACATTGTAACTGCAGACAACGTCCCTGGCATTGCGGTAAGTGATGGCAACCTAGTCACATTGGCTCATTTAAGTAAGAAAAGAACATATGAAAAATAATCCATTAAAGTGTATGTTACATGGTTTTTTAAGTGCAATATTTAAAATAAATGCCTTCACCTTTACAGGCAAGTATTTCTCGTCAAGAATGTGGCTCCTCAAAGCTCTGTGCAGCTGAACCTTCAAAGTGCGATCCTACTACTGGAGTTAATTGCTATTTTGTTTCTGCAAAGCAACAAAGCGGACAAACATACAACTTTGAGCTCTCAGGGGAAACAAATGGCTACATTGCTGCTGGCCTCTCAACTGTTGCAACTCAGGTACTGCGTGTTTTTACTTTAAACTAAATTACAAGGAATTCTAAATCAGACTATTATTATGGTTTTAGTTTAAAGAGATAATTGAAACGTGTTGTATTCTTTAACAGAGTGGCAGTCACAGAGCCTACATCTGTGCGAACAACAATGGTCGTGTCAGATTCTTCACTGGCTTGCTCAATAATTTTGTCTTAACTTTGACAAATGTAAGTAGAATTAGTAGGTGTGGAATATAATGTTTCTATAACATCATGGTTTTACTTTCAGCTAATTCGACTGTTTCTGTCTTCAGACTATAGATTCAAGCAATCAGCGGGGATCAGTCAACTCTGGAAAAATTCAGTGTACTTTCACAGCTGTTCTACCAGACACAACTACCCGAGCATCTGGTTACGCTTTGTCAGTTTCAACTGGACCTTACAATGCCAGTAAGCAATTACTTTAAGCTCTCGCAAAACATAACATTAACTTAGAGGTAGATTTTACTCAGTAAGATTGTTTGTATGAATGTTTTTGTTTGTTTTTGCATCTTTTCTCAGGTACTGCGGAGCTGGGAACACCAAGCTTTAGACTACTAACACCACGCGTAAACCTCTCGGACCCTAACACAAATCTCACGAATTTGTTGAGTAACACCACTTCATCTGCATATCCAGTCACACACACACAGTCCTTCTTGCCAGGTAAGCTTACGACATCAAGCTACTGGGAAATTGAGATTTCCACTACTGAATGCCAGATGATACACCAAAATATACTTCTGTGACTTAAACCTTACAATAATGAATAAATTGTCAAAAATCTGATCAACATAATCAACAATCTGATCAAGATTTTCATACTCTTTAAAATGCTGAAAAATCTCTCAGGAGTATAGATAATTGAAAAAACAGAAATGGGCACAGCAACATGATTTCATATATATGCAGGGTGAAATCTTGGAATTCGTTAAATGTGTTTAATAATTACATTTTTTTTTTTATTGGCACCAGTAAATAAATCGTAGCTTATGAAACAAATAGTACATAGGTTGTCCTAATTTTTTGTTAAGACTACATGACCAATGTTTCTGCAAATTGCCAATGTGTTGGTTGTGTTTATAAAAAAAAAAAATGTTTAAAAAAGAGAAGGGGGGGGGGGAAATTTGATTTCATTATTTGTTCATTTTTTCTCTCCTTTAGTTCTGCTGGTCACCGTGTGCATGCTGGGTTTCACAACAATGTGAATTAACTGATTTCCACCATTCTTGAATCGAGGCATAACTCATCTACTGATGTCCATCACTTCCCGGATACAGACAATGAAGCTCTAATGTGGAATTTACCAGGCTGATTCTTTCTTGTTTAGGTAGACTTCCTTTTTTTTTGTGGACTAACTGCTATTTAAAGCAAAAAGGGGAAAAAAAGTGTTCAAGTCTCTTTTTTTTCACTGCTTGGTAACACTTCTGTAACTGAAAGACAAATGATAGCAAATGTTTCTATTTAAACATATTCCTTTAAAAACTTGGTCTGATTATCACCAACCCATGTCCTTATAGCTAACAGCATTTAGTGTTTTAAGGTCTGGATAGCATTGATGACAAGTTTACTGATGTATTACAAAACCTTGTTACTTTTTTCATCAGATTATTTTATATTTTGTTGTAATTATGGTGTTAATAATTTAGCAGTTCCCAAACTATGAAGTTTTTATTGGCAGAAGTGAATGTACATGTTATTGGGATGCTAAATATTTTACAAATGATTGGTAAAGGTAATTTAAACAATTGCACAAATATATATGTTGATGTATATTTAAAAAAAGTCCTTATGTGACGGATTTGTACAAAAGTTCAATAAAGATGTCTTCCTAAGGGATTCACTTGACTTTGTCTTTTTGTCTTTGTCTTTTTATTCCAGTTTAAGCCCCACACTTACTAAAAGTATTTTTAAACTGTCTGTTATTTCACATAACACCTAGGAACAAGAAAAACATTTAAAAAAATACAAATTCCACCGTAAGGAGATTAAGGTGAATAACCATCAACATAAGCAGCCAGATCTTGTTATTGTCGTTTTAGTTTTTTGCACATCTTCA
The DNA here is from genome assembly GCA_032876305.1 of Orestias chungarensis. Taxonomy (NCBI): domain Eukaryota; kingdom Metazoa; phylum Chordata; class Actinopteri; order Cyprinodontiformes; family Cyprinodontidae; genus Orestias; species Orestias chungarensis. The sequence goes on from JAVLVB010000465.1 coordinate 331,380, forward strand.
AGATGGAGCATATATTGCAGTCCTGCAGCGCCTACAGTAATTATTAGCAGCAATATTCTGCATGTCCTCTATCGCTCTTAAGTGATCTTAGGTGTAACAGAAGAATGCTAGATATCAGGAGGAGTTGACAACAAAGCATAGCTTTCCATAGGGCCCCTGTTTCGACATCCTGTTATTCAGAAATGCGTCTAGCCTGTTACTATATTTGTTGAAATAAGACAAAACAAGGGACTTCAGCAGCAAAATGAAGCCTAAGTTGTTCGTTGTGGAATCAAAATAGGAGGATGAATTATTTTCTTCAATTTATGTTCATTATATAATGGGTAGCTATACAATCCAGACACAATGTAGGGAGACATTCAACCACTGACTTAACAAAGGTAGGTTAACTGCTAAGACAACCTAAGCAGCAAATAAATACGAGCAACCATGGAGCGATAATCACACATCAGGACAACTTCATGTTAGCAACTCATGTGTCATGATCCCTGTTGTCTTGTGTTGTTGTTTGCTTTGGGTTAATTTGTTATGTATTCTGTGTTGTGATTAGTTAGCGTTCTCTTTGTTATTTATTGTTAGGTTCAGCATATGTGTTCATTTTAGTTTATCTAGCAGTTCTCTTATCTATTATTATTATTTTTAGTATTGTTTTCTTTGGTTCTATTTTCCACTCCAGTTCACCTGTGCTGTCTATACCTGTTTTCTTCTTTATCACTCGCACCTGTATCAGATCAATCAATGTAGTTCTCCCTCTGCTCCACAACTCATCCTCTCTGTGTATAAAGTGCTGCTTGAAAGTTCATGAATAATAATTTAGAATTTTCTTTTTTGAAACCATGTTTTCTTATTTTCTCATGACCAGGGTTTATATATGAAATGTCAGGTTTATGTTTATCAATTCCATCTGCTTGTTTTGAGGGAAATGTGTGAATTGCAAGCAGACTAAATAAAACATGGAATCTGAGCATCTGCAAAAGTAAATGAACCACAGCTGCACTGGTAAAGACAATCAGCTGAAAGACTCAGGTGAAACACATGTGAGTGCTCGAGTAACCAATTAAGCAGAGCAATCAAATGAGACATCCTTAGGAAAAGTTTTGAGGTGCACTGGTTAAAACGGAGAGAAAACCAACCAAACCAAACCACTGTTGTCTCAAGGCATAAAGACCAGATCAACAATGCCGAGAGGAAAAGTGACACCTGAGGACATAAGGAAGAAGGTGGTGACAGCCCATCAGTCTGGGGAAAGCTATAAGACCATCTCCAAAAGATTCCAGCTTCATCCATCCACTCTGAGACAAATCATTTACAAATGGAGGGCACTAGGCATCACTGCAACTCTGCCCAGAAGTGGACGGCCGTCAAAACGTACATAAAGAAGCACCAGAAAAATAATAATCCAGGTAAAGGCACACCCATGCATCACCTGCAGAGAGTTGCAGACCTCTCTGTCAGCGTCTGGGATAAATGTAGATGCTTCTACAATCAGGCGAAATATCAATAGACATGGCATTCATGGAAGAGTTGCTAGAAAGAACAAAGCCGTTTAAACTTTGCCAGAAAGCACCTGGACAAACCAGAGGCCTTCTGGAAGTCCATTCTCTGGACAGACGAATCCAAAGTTGAATTATATGCCCACTATCACAGGCGCCATGTTTGGAGAAGAGTAAACACTGCATTTAAAAAAAGGAACCTCCTCCCAACAGTGGGTAGGAATCACCAGTAAACCTGCAGTCTGAGAGCAAAGTGCTCTGTTAGGGACATAAGTAGTAATCAGATCTCTGATATATGATAGAACTTGATTAGTGAGGGCTTTATATTTCAAAAGAAGAATCTTAAAATCTATCGTAAGTTTGACAGGGAGCCAATGGAGGGAAGCTAAAATAGGGGAGATATGATCTCTCTCTTTATGTTTCATCAGAACTCTTGCTGCAGCGTTTTGGACCAACTGAAGACTTTTAATTGCAATTTGAGAACTTCCTGCTAATAAAGAGTTACAATTGTCCAGCCATGAAGTAACAAATGTATGGACTAGTTTTTCAGCATCAGTTCTAGAGAGAATTTTTCAAATTTTTGCTATATCCTAAGGTAAAAGAAGGAAATCTTACAAACCTGTTTTATATGGGACTTGAAAGATATATCCTGATCAAAAATAATACTGAGGTTCTTTAAATTGTTACCAGAGGCCAATTTGATGCTACCCAGTTTAAGGCGTTGACTAAGCATGGAAAGTTTGAAGTCATCCTCCTATGTTTTCTAGACATGCCTGTAATCCAACAAATTGACTCGATTAATCACAATTTATAGATAAATACAGTTGTGTACCGTCAGCATAACAGTGGAAATTTGCACCATACATTCTGATAATTTTACCAATAGGGAGCATGTATAAAGTAAATAGAATTGGGCCAAGTACGGAACCCTGTTGTACTCCACAAGTAACCTTACAATGCGGAGAAGATTTGTCATTTAGATGAAAAAAACTGGGGTCTATCAGACAGCATAGTGCTGTTCCCTTGATTCCTACAATGCGTTCGAGCCTTTCTATGAGGATATTGCGATCGACTGTGTCAAAAGCACCACTGAGATCTAACGGAACTAGAATAGACACAAGTCCATGGCCTCAGGCTGTGAGAATATCATTTGAGACTTTAAGGAGAGCTGTGATGATTTTTGAAACCTGACTGAAATTCTTCAAATAGGTCATTAGTCCTCAAATGCTCTCTCAGTTGAAGCATCACATTTTTCAAGGATTTTAGATAAAAAAGGAAGATTAGATATGGGTCTGTAATTTAATAAGTCTTCTTGATCACGATACATTTTCTTAAGTAAGGGTTTTATTACAGCTACCTTAAGAGCTTCTGGTACATAGCCATTCACTAACGACAGATTAATCATATCCAAAGTGGGGGTAATAATAATAGGAAATACTTATTTAAACAATTTGGTTGGGATTGGATCCAACATACAACTTGAAGGCTTAGATGAAGACAACATTTTTGAAAGTTCAGAAGGCTCAACTGGAATAAAACACTTCAAACAGAGATCAGGCTCCAGAGCCACATTCAGTGCCTCCTCATTTACTAAGGCAGTAGTTATGTTTGGGAGGATGCCATCAATTTAAGTTTTAATAGATTCAATTTTATCAATAAAGAATTCTATAAAGTTATTACAGCTAAGACCTGGAGGAATGGATGGCATAACAGAGTTTTCATTTCTCACACATTTGGCAACTGTATAAAAAGAAACCGAGGCTTTTTCTTATTCTCCTCTATTAATAATGTAATACATAAAGATATAGCTTGGCGAAGGGTCCTTTTATACAGAAGCATGTTGTTTTTTCAGCATAAATAGCACACATCTTAAAGTGAAGACCGCCAATTCTTCTCCAGCCTCCTGATGTTTCCCTTTAAGATACAAAGTTCTGAATTAAACAAGGGAGCCAACCTCCTATGAGTAATCACTTTCCTTTATATGGGGGCTACGTTGTCTAATGCAATACGCAATGAAGACGTAATACTATACCTTTGTTATTGTGAGGGCGGACTTAATGATACAGGAAAAACATGTGTAACGCATTCACCTGAGAATCAGGACATCGGAAGCAGTCCACCTGCGAGTCATACCTGAGGATTAAATATAAGATGTATATCTTCTTGTGTTAAAAACAAGAAGACATACAGATAGGTAGAAGAAAAGACACTGCTAAAGACTTTTCTTAAAACTCTAATGTGGTAAATGAAAATGACTGTTTCAGCCATTGAAAGAGATGTATATTTAGACAGACAGTGATGATTATATAAAGAAGTTCTTCAGATATATTAAACATTAACAATAAATTATTTAGGATTTCTTTATTTTCTGTTGATTCATTGACATTTTATATACATATTATATTGATTTCACTGTAATAAATGATCTGATATTAAATTAAATTGGATTAGATTAAACTCTTATGTTTTTTTTTCATTGCAAATATAGGGAATCACAAAGAGAATGTTGATCAAATACTAAACCTGAAACTAGCTTTATTGCATGAGTCAAATAATTTAGAGTGAAGGAAATGCATCGTCCAATCAAAACAGTTAGAGAGTAGAGTCAAATGTCAGAGAAACCCTACTATCACACGCAGTGATGAGCAAGAAAAAAAAATTCTCTAGCTGGATTGTCACAATTGTGATTGACATGAGATTGACTAATCAGAAAGAGCAACGGGAGAAATGCCCTGAACATTTCCAGCAATTCGTACTGATTGTTCTAACATTAAAGCTGTAACCACGTTTCCTATACGTTGTTTTCAAACACTTATTTCTGTTCTTTTTAAACCAGACTGACACAAGAAACTTCAGGAAGTCCAAATTTTTACATACCCTATGTGTCAATATCGGGTATTGCATCTTACGGACCACTCAGGTCTCTCAATGCATGCAAGTCTACTCCGAATCCCCATAACCAAACATTGAGAAACAGCTTTTAGTTTTTTGTGCTACTCTAATTTGGAACAAACTCGAAAATACCTACAAAAACGCTAAAACACTAACTTCCTTTAAATCAAGAGTAAAAACATACGTAAATTACAGTATGGATTCCAACTTCTTGAATACTTTTTATGTTGTATAATATAGCTGCATTAATGGAGAGGTTGTCCGAACGATGCAAAACAAAAGCTCCTTTTCAAAGGCAAAAGTGGAAGCTAATAACCTTGTCAACAACCGGGTCATCAATGATATTTTGCTTACACACGGAATCAATGATAATGTCCTGTCTGCCAGGAAGACCTAGTTATGAATTGTACATATTCATATTCAGAAGAAACAGTATCATGATCAGAAAGTGTTATATGAGCTTATTGTGTCTGGTTTAGGCTGTTGCTGCTTTGAGACCCTTATATTAACAAACCATCACTGTTCTCTTAACAGTCCTTTACAATTTTTAAATATGAATTGCAATATGCTTTGAGGCGTCTTTGGAATACAAACATAGGGATCAGAATGTTAAGACGGAAAAAAAATTCCCACGCTCCAGAAGGGAAGACCAGATCATACAAAGAGGATCAGGGGAGTGATCCAGCAACCAGTGAATCCTAATAGGGAGACCAATGCATGGCAAGTTGGCCATGACGTTTGAAAAAAGAAAATTCCTTACTGATATCAATTGGCACAAACCATTTTGAGGGAGGTATGGAAAGCGTCCTGATAATCACATAGACTGGGGTAGAGACTAGTTGCAAATTACAGCTAATGTCTTTAGCCGAGAAAATATAAACTCTAACCTTTCAGATTGCACATTAACAGGTGTTAGTTGGATCCTCTGAGGTTGAACCAAGAGAGTCTTAATATAACACTGTGGCTTGGGAGACAGAATCTTTGAGAGGCTTGTCATTCTCAGCCTTAAGTAACAAAGGAACATGAATGGGTGTTTACATCATACAATTAATCCTGTTGGTCCTAATTTTCAACAATTACATTAGGTTCAGTTTACTAGTCAAAGTAATTAAAAACATTTCTAGGAAGGAAACCCAGCAGATTACTCTGATTTAAATACACCTGCAATAGCATGCATCAATGGTAGACAATCACTTTTGTGATGTTATTAACTTTATAGCATTGCCTTATATAAAACATTTTTTTCCTATTGCAAGAAAACCTCCAGCAGAACCTGGCATCTTCCTCAAATGACTGGGGTCTTGAGAACTCAGAACAAACACACACAAAAAAAACAACAACTGGACAACAAACAACCATAACCAAAAGAGAGACAAGTAAGCAATACAGATGACTAGGAGGGAAAAGGAACCGGACCAAAGCAAAAGAGCACTGAGCAAATTTGTGAAGTAAATATTGATATGGCTGATATGGAACAGCTGTCAGTGACGTGGAAGTTTGAGGTAAATTAAGGAAGGAAGATCACGGGTAATGGCAAAAGTAAACGCATGAATCTAAACATAACAACATGACTAAAATACGACAACCAGGACTTTTAAACGTATCATCAAACCTTTCAAGCATATAAAATATTCAAAAGAGAGAAGGCAATAAAACAGGATTTGTAGATATTTTTTGAAAAATGCCGGGTAAAAACTGCTGTCCTCTGTACTAAGGTGTTCCTAGGTGGCTCTAAGATGTGTAGGCTTGTCTCTCTCAGACAGGTGTTCATCAGAAACCTTGCATTTTTGTCAGTGATTTTAAGTAACAAATAACAATTTACGCATTTGTTTTTACAGACCAATGATTTGGAGGGTTTTCTTAAATTATCACGTTATCTAAGACGATTCAATGTGATATGTGGAGTAAATGAATATGTAACAACTATGGTTACATTATTGCAACTATTTTTTATTATAACACCTGGTGTTAAAACAACCTAACGCCTGTGTAATAAGGTAAAGTTTGTGAAAAACTAACTTAGTAAGAAATAACATACGTGACCATTTCTTTCACCCACCTCTATGCTTGTCCTGCAGGTCTCCTCCCTTTCTCTAGAAGTTAAATAGTGACAAAGAAAACACAGGTGGCACATTCACATGAGAATCAGAGGACATCAGAAACAGTTAACCTGCAAGTGATACCTGGGAATTAAAAATAACCTGTACGGGATATTTTACCTAAGAAATACCTTTTGCATTACATCTACAGGTAGGAAAAGAACCACCAAAGACAATTTTTAAATAATTATTTCCATAATATTACTTTACCATACCAAGAAATGACTGTTTCTATTGATGAAAAGTTGTAAATCTAGCCTCCCAGGTAAGGTCTACTATACGAAATATTCTAATTGAACAATTAACTGTTGTTTTCATACTCTTGTCTACTAATATGTAAAAAATAATATTTCAAACAATTCAAAGCTGTTTATTGTAAGACACTGATAATTTTATATATATATATATATATATATATATATATATATATATATATAAATTGATAGATACTAACCCCTTCCCGTAATATCACCTCATTGAATTACTCTACGGTTTTCTGAAGGTATGGATAAACAACTGATCGTCAGTGTTTTGTTGATGATACTATCCTGTGAATTCATGGCTGCCTACGCTTTGAACACTACAGTGGCCCCAACCAACGTGACAAATAATGTAAATGTCATAATAGCAGCAGAAAACAATGCCATTAATAACTCCAATGTGACAACCACAAAAGCAACTGATGGATTGTCTGCTACCCCTCTACCCACCGTGGCACCAGCTAACAATGCAACCAATGCATCATCT
>JAVLVB010000465.1:343227-389800 GCA_032876305.1 Orestias chungarensis
TTTTTTTTTTTCCGAATTCCAAGCTGGTATGAGGCCTCTATTGAGCTGGCATGCTCTCCCTCATGCATGCCTGGGTTAGTTTTAAGTATTCTGGCTTCCACCCCATGTCTAAAAACATAATAGGTATGCCTATTTCCAGGTTTTCTCCAACTTCTTGTTTCATGTAGCCTCTTTCACATCAGGAAAAGGGAGAATAGACAACAAAACCCAAGAGAGAAACAAAGAGGCATATCTGGGAGCTAACAGGATGTGGATTGGGTGAGTCCAGAAAAAAAACATATGTACTCAGGAGGCGGTTCCCGGTTTGAAAATATGTTACACTGATATGCAACTGTTGGGCAGATCCAGACTATAACAGCAGTGCAAGTAGAGGGGAATAATTAAACACAAGTATATACAGAGATACATATTGGAACACAAAAAAACACATAGGGACCAGAATGGTAAAAATGAATCAAATTTCCAACACCCCAGAGGGTAAGACCAGATGATACAAAGAGGATCAGGAAGTTCATCCAGCATCATGGGAACCCCTAAAAGGGAGACCAAGACGTGACAAGATGGCCATGCCGTTTAAAAAAAAGTTGATTGGCACAAACCATTTTGCATTATGGAAAGCTTCCAATAACCACACTGAGTTAGAGACTAGTAGCGAATTACAGGTATCGTCACTAGTCAAGAAGATATAGCCTACAGGCTCTTAGCGGGCACAGGACCAAGTGTAAGATGGATCATTTAGGGTTCAAACAAGGACAGTCTCAGCCTGTAAGAAACAAAACATGTGGCTTGGGAGACAGTAAATCTTTACCAGGTTTGTAAGTCTTAGCCGTAAGTAACATAGGAACATGAATGGGCATTTACATTATATGTACAAGCATTTCATGATGTGTTATTTGAAGTACTTAAAAGGTTCCCCTTGGAAGAAATTCAAGCAGAGTACACTAAATCAATTACTTCCTGCATTATTTTCTCCCGAACCGGCATGCAGCGTCAGTAGACAATTACTTATCAGCAATCCCTCATACTAAGCATGCATGTAATGACAGATGAAAGAACATCATTCCTCTGCGGGTTTGACAACTCAGAACAAACATAAAAGAAACAATTAGACAATGAACAACAGAGAGACAAGGAAGCAATAGGGATGACTGGGAGCTAAAAAGAACTGGACCAAAGTAAGAGCACTGAGCAAAGTTAACAAGAAAATATTGATACAGCTGATATCTTTGCTGAAAAACAATAAGATGATTCAATGTGGTGTGTGGAGTAAATAAATATGTAATAACCACGGTTACATTATTGCAACTATTATTTATTATAACACCTAGTATAAAACCTACGTATAACAACCTAATGCCTGTGTAATAAGGTAAAAAATTGTGAAAACTAATTTAGTTAGAAACAACATAACCATTTCTTTCACCCACCTCTACACTTTTTGTCCTGCAAGTCTCCTCCCTCTCTCTAGAAGGTAAATCGTGACAAAGAAAACACAGGTTACACACATTCACCTGAGAATCAGAGGACATCAGAAACAGTTAACCTGCAAATTGAACCTAGGGATTAAAAATAACATATGCAAGATATTTATGTAGGGAATTACCTTTTGCATGAAGGACAAGAATGTTTGGTACATACAAAAAAACACAGACCACTTTCATAAAGTCTACTATACAAGATAGTCTAATTGAGAAATTATCTTTTGCATTTAGGACAAAAACATCCACAGGTAGGTACAACAACTATTGCTGTCCTTTCTATATTTATGTTAAAAAAATGTGTTAGACACATGCAAAGCTGGTTAATGTTAGGCATTTATATTTGTAGAAAGACGTAGAAAGAAGTCCACTCAACAGCCAACTACTGGTAACTACATTTTAGATAAATATTGATGCAGTACAGTTGATACTGTATCAATATTTAATTTAAGCGGGGTTAAAACACAGACACACCAAGAATATTAAGGGCTGCTAAGTAAACAATTTTAGTTTGTTAAGGCACAATGAAACACTTGTTCTGTAGCCTTTAGACTTTCCGATAGATAGATAGATAGATAGATAGATAGATAGATAGATAGATAGATAGATAGATAGATAGATAGATGGGTGGATAGATGGGTGGATAGATGGGTGGATGGCTGGATGGATCTAACCAAAGCTAATATTCCCCTTATATCACCCTTTTCTGAAGGCATGGATAAATACATGATCATCAGTGTTTTGTTGCTGATGCTATCTTGGGAATTCCTGGCTGCCTACGCTCAGAACACTACTGTGGCACCCAACAATGTGACAAGTTCCTCCAACTCAATGAATCATCTGGTACCAATGCAACCACAGTGGGAACAGCTAACAATGCAACCAATGGATAATCCTCTAACAGCGAAACCAGTTCAGCTAACAATGAAACCACAGCAGCACCAACTGCAATTATGATAAGTCATGGAAAAGGAAAAAAACAACAAAAATCACTTCATGGAATAGTAATATTAAATCATTATGTATAGTAATATTTATAATATATGTCTACACCCACGCAGGCACATTTTTCTAAACAAGAATGTGGCTCCTCAAAGCTCTGTGTAGCTGAATCCAAAGAATGTGATCTGACGACAGGAAAAAAAGGTTATTTAATTTCTGCCAAGCAAACAAAGGGCCAGGAGTACAACTTTGAGAAATCTGGAGAAACAGAAGGCTACATCGCTGCTGGCCCCTCAACTGATGCAACCAAGGCATTTATTCATTTTTTATAGAATAAAGTACAATTTAATCTATATCTACAAAACTGACATAATGTTATATGGTTCTACGGGCTGGCAGTCACAGAGGCCATGTTTGTTGAAACCACATTGGTGCTGTCAGATTTTTCACCGGCATGCTTTATAATTTTAAGCTAAACATGACAGAGGTGAGTTATATTTCATAGTAATAGTACGCGGCAGGAGGTACATCTTTGTTACTTCTTATGATCCAAGGTTTTCAGGAAAATTTTAATTCTACTAAGCTTATGTTGGTTTTACTTTGAGTTGATTTAACCGTTTCTCTCTTCAGACTCTGAATTCAAGCAATCAGCTGGCAGCAGTCCCCTCAGAAAAAATCCTACGTACTTTTACAGCTGTACTACCAGACACAACCACCCGAGCAGCAGGCTACGCTTTGTCAGTTTCAACTGGAGTTTACAATTCCAGTAAAAAATTAATTTAGCACTTTTGTAGCGTTATTTATGTTAAGTTTAAAATATTTTTGGTATGCCTTTTTTTATCCAGGTTAATTAGATTTATTCATATAATTATACAATTTAAAATATGCTTTTTGGATTTTTTTTACAAAAATAAAATGTAATTCTTTATTTTTCCAGGACTAAAACAATTGATGAAGCAGAACCAAACCAATATGATCTCATTAAGACAGGGTGGTGACTTGGAATGAAGATTGACAGTTGAACGTAAAAATGTTGCAAGCTTGGGAATGTGATGTAACTTTAAAGTATCACATTTGAAAAGGTTTCTGCAAATGGAAATTTTTGAAGTCAGTTGAAACAGCTTGTATGCTCACTTCCGGTGTTTGGCTTTTTATTTACTTCCAAAAACTTTGAAAAGAGATTGATCTGCTCAAGCTAAATAAAAAAGTCTTCCTGAACAAACCACTTAGTCCAGCCTTTTACAAATATACAACTTCCTGTTGTATATTTAGGTACCATATAAACAGACACCTGGGACTTATTATGCTAGATAGAATGGTTTCCTAAATATCTACCATCATCTTGATCTTTGTGTGCATCCGGGACTATTTTATGGGTGATTGTTAAATTGAATAACGACTGAATCAGAGGGCAAATCACAGAATCAAAGAAGCAAAGAAGGTAGCAGCAGATGTGGAATTTTATATTATCAACTCTACTGTGGACAGGCTAAAGATTGTGCATTGATTAACAATTCATTTATTTACTATCAGATGTGCTTGCTGATGAAAACGCTGACTTGTAATGCCAATCGAGGCTGAATTAGCACAAAGTTTTAAAAAACACACAAGCGTTCTGTCTTTTGTCTTGTTGTGGAGCTGGAAGAACTTTTAAACAACATTGTTTTAGTTTGGGGCATTTTACATTGGCCTACTAACATTGCAAAAGCCAAAATAATAAAATGTTTACTGAAACCACTAAAACTAAAATAGTTAAAAGGGAGGGGCAGAATCCAAAGCAGAAGCAAAGATGACAGACCGAAGAAGAGGACGTTTAAACCATCTTTTCCATCAATCATCAACGTCAGCGTGCTAGCTAAAAATCAGTAGGGTCTTCATCCTTTCAAATTCAAATATTTTAAACAAATTAAAATGTTTTAAAAAACATAAAAGAAGTAAAAGAACTGCCTTAAGCAACACAGTTCCAGAGTGTTACTACGACCTTTTTAATTCAACTGGACTAAATTGATTGGAAAGATATCTGGATGAGTACTGGCCTATAGACCACAGGTCAGTATGTATGGAGGTTGTTCTTTAGTCTTTAAACTCAGATAACATTGCAGGATCTACATCACTCTTTGAAAGTACTTCCCTGTTGCTTTCCTGCAGTGTCATTGTGACTCCTTTGAGAGCCCGGTTATTTATAGATGCCATAATGTAACTTTAATTCAACTTGTGCATAATTGTTTCCTGGTTTTTGATTTCTTCTTAAAATAGTTACTCTATAAGGCACTTCTTAATCTTTATGTAAGAACATCCTATAAAAAGACATTTTCCTCTTCCTGCCTTATAGCTCTGACCACCTTTCAGTCAGATTTCAAAGCTTATACAAATTAAATCAGATCAGGAAGACAAAGCCTTGGCATGAACAAAATATCACAAGAGGAAACACTAACCACAAGAATATGAATTACAAATATCTAATATGGGGAAAACAACAGCACAAACATAATTTGGAAATCCACTTCTAAAACCTGCTGGGGTGGTGGAAAACTCTTTGTAGTGAGGTGTGGTTTTACTTTGTCTAGTCTTGCTTGTCATAGGCAGGTGCTATTAAAAACCATTGAAACCGATGGGGAAGTTGGAAACACATGACATCTTCCACTGTTCCTGACAAACCAGTTTATTGTTTTTTTCTGTTTGTTGTTTTGAACGTTAACTACTGCATTTGTGCGTTGTTCTTATTGGTTGTCACGTCATGTTGCTAATTAAGACGTCTTTCGTCATTACAGGACTGAGAGTATTCTCAGACAGAAAAAATAAATTTTTCCCAAACACCTTTTGGGCTTACAAACCTTATAGCTACAAAGTATTTTGTATTGATATTAGTACTTTTCTCTTTTTATCATTATTCTCTTTGGCCACAGTGTACTTCACATACTAAGTATGGTTTGTACTATTATTTAGTGTTAAGTCAAACAAACTGTCGGGGTTTCACTTGGCCGCAACAGTAACAATGACGGTGCTGGCCGACTAGAAACGCGTCAACCTTAGCAACCCAGATGATCCCAGGAGGTGCCGGCTACTGCAAGCTACATCTGATCTAACCCAATGTTTACATAGGAAAAAAATGTCATCTCAAAGATAACCGATTTAATAAAGTTTCTATTCCGATGCGGCTAAAAATAAGTGACGAGTAAAGCTGTGAAAATCAAAATCAAAACTCTATACAAAATGTAGCTGTATCTGCCAACAGCATTCAGCCTAAAAGCATCAAGTCTCTCTCAAAAGACACAATTCCAGTCTTAAATAAGAACAGCTAATGAAGGACTAAACCATTCTTTACATATAATTTACCAATTGACAACTTCCACCTACGACATACACTTTAACCCACACTTCAGCACCATAAAGCACCACAAACTATGTGCACAAGGCGAGTCACTTCCCTTAGCACCTCAGCACTCTTCAGGCACTCACACTCTTAACATGTTTGAAACCAACATTTGCTTTAGTTCCTAGACAATAAGGATAGACAATAAGGATAATAAGGTCTACTAGACAGTAGACCTTATTATCTCTGAAAAACGATTATTGTACTTTTCATAGACAACCAGCCCACTTTATAATGAGGAGCAGCTGTGCAGAGCCTATAACAAAAGGCTACATGCTAATTATTTATATACCCAATTACTTTTTATAAAATAGCTAAAACTGCTTATGTGCAAATTCTTCTTTATGTCCAAATCCATGGCTAAAGTGCAGTGCCAAATAAATTACTCCAACATATTTCAAACATAATGCCTCACAGAATGTAAAATGTAAATGTCCTATTTGTCTATATTTCAAAATACAAAAAGATAAGCATTTTTGAATCCGTATTGTCATATTGTTGCTCAGAACATTACTGAGAGACCCTTTTCAGCTTTACTGTTACTGTCTACCTGGGGTAGTTTCTCTCATTCTTTTTACTAGTATGCCGGTGAAGAAAAGGGAAAAAATCAGTTAAAACGTCTTGCAGTAGCACAACCTAGCCCACTTGACTATTTTGCCTGGGCCCAGGGCATGATACAGTGAGATGCTCCACTGCATTCTGTAGCATGTAAAAAACATATTAATTTCAATCATTAAAATGATTATGTATTAATCCTCTCTCTTGCTCTTCTCTCCCATTCATTTTTTTTTTTTTACATTTCTCCTTTGAACGGATTTGCCGTGTAATAACTAATATTGTCTAATAAATAAAGCCAGAACAGAGGGACAGACTGAGGCTGCATTTTCTTTTTTTTTTCTTTTTTTTGGAGGGTTGTGGATGTGCGGTTTTTTCCACCCACCATATGTAGACAATAAACAACTCTATACGAAAATGTCACCAGGTGAGTACGAGTCTATTCAAACACTGAACATATGCAAACAACAAGAATGCATGGAGGTGTCATAACTATCCTTAGGTAAAAACAAAACTTACTGAGGTATTTTTGAACCTTAAGAGAAACAATAAATTAGGGCACGGCTTTGTGTCTACAGAAACTATTGATCAGTCCTGAGATCTGGGAGTAGTAATGGACTGAGACCTCAACCTTCCAGAAACACATAAGGACCATCACCAAATCTGCCTTTAATCCCCCAAAAACACATTTCTAAGATTAAAGGACTATATCCCAACAAGATTTTGACAAACGCATCCATGTGATTAGTTGAATTGGTCAGATTCTTAACAGGTCTGCATAAAAAGTTATTGAGACAGCAGCAGCTGCACCTCACCTTCTCACCAAAACTAGGGGGAAAAAACAACACATCAACTCAGCTATAAAAGACTTATACTGGCTCCCTGTAGCTCAGAGAATAGATAAATAAAACACTTTTACTACTTTACATCGTACTGAACGGCTTAGCACCAGAATAGAATAATAGAATGTGTTGTGGTCTCAACCTTCCAGACCACTCAGTTCTTGTCGTTCAAGTCTACTCTGCATCCCCCAGAATCCAAACCAAACACAGAGAAGCCGGTTTTAGTTGCTGTACGCCTATAATCTGGAACAAACTTCCAAAACAATTGCTGAAACGCTGAGTTCCTTTAAATCGAGGCCTTTTTGCTATCATCCCTACTCTTAAGGTCCCTCCGCAGATTTTTGACCAGTTTTAATGTCGTGTGCCATTACAAAATATGTCCTTGTTTTATTTCTCCAACAAACAGCTCCCACAGTGTAACCAGGTCTCCTGTCCTGCTACAAAGGGTGCATTGTCTTTGTTTTCATGATCTATAATATTTCCTGTCTGTAGTTATTGTTGTAGGATTAGGCTGGAGAATGTGAGTTACTGTTGATTCACATGATGGTGCTTAGCAACTTGGACAGTATAGGAAAGAAAACAACTCTTTAATGAAAAATTATTTATGAATTTTTAAAATAGAGCATAATAATCAAACCTGTTGTAAGGTTTTTTGAACAGTTTTGACAACAGTACCGTTCAGTGTACTACCGACCTTGTCAGTCGGTTGCTAAGTGTTTTTCTACCTATTCTCCAAACCCAGGACTTCCATATTTCTGCCTAATATTGGGAAAATGTTGTTGATGCGTTATAAAACGCCGCACACCACGGCTGAAAAAAACAAAACATTTTTGTGACAAATTTAAAAGGCGCAGAACAACTGAAAACATAAACTAAATAACATGATTTATAAATAATATTTCAATAATATAAACTAATCTGCAAACCACTCTATAACTTATCTTTAATCCACTGAATTACAGTTATTACCATAATAACACAATGCAAGCCGGACAAAGAGAATTGAACGATGAGAGTGGTGAGGTGCTCGTGACAAAATGTCACTGAGGGTGCGGCGCAGTTCGAAGTCTTTGACAAAAGCTTCAGAAAGAGGACCGTTGCAAGAGACTTGCACAAATTGGGGCGCGTTGGTGAACACCCAGAGACTAAGGGTGTGGCTAAATAACGTATGAGCCTGGTTCTTCTAGTCCTTCTTGTCTGGTTTCTTAACAGCAGGTGTGGACTCAAACATGTTTTTTGTTTTTTTTAAACTAGATCCAAACTGAACAATGAAACCAAATATTACATTAACAATAATATGAATATATTAACAAGTAGTAGATGAAGAAGAAGAATCAGGTGCCAGTAAAATGTAATCATCTATTATGACCAGTTTACATGATAAAGAGATTCTTCTAACTTTAATTGACCAATTATTCCAGGTTAGTGGAATAATAATCCATTTGTAATTTAATGTCTTAAGGAATAATTATGACGCACTTGTTTGGTTTTATACAAACTTGCAACTATGTAAATTGCGCATGTAGTTTGTAAGATAAAAAGTATTTAAGCATGAGTTAAACACAGATGGAAAAACACTACTCAGATGGGTTGTTACTCTAAAGGTAGGAAAAGCGAAACTTACGAAGGATAGATTCAAAAATCTAACGTAAACATATATATACAGTTGTGACGTTTGCACAGTCCCTTACAAACGTGTTTGCAACCTTCTGGATTTTAATTTAGTTAATTTTTTTACAGAACAGCCAGTGACATCGGTATATTTTATTAACTTCTAATATTTACTCAGCTACAGGTCGAGATATTCTGTGGAATGCTGGGGGAAAAAGAAACACACCAAAGCATGACGCTGCCACCGTTTTGTTTTATTTGTCTTCAGACTGAAGCAGGCTTTTGGTATGTATCTAGTGTCATCTGACTAGGACACTACCTTTAACATATTTGCTGTGTCTCCATGGTTGTTACCTGACTAAGTATTATTAGTCACTAATAATACTTAGTCCGCTAAAGAATGCTGTTGCATAAAGAGTTTACTAAATATATGCTACTGATGTAGGTAGACACAAGTTTTACATAACCTTTATATTTTCACACTTTCTCATTTTAATCAATAGCTTCTATACATATTCACCATTTTAATATTTTATGACTCTATCTCAGCAACAAATTCCAATTAAAGATTTAGTTTATATAAATAAACTGATGCACATTAGAAGGGGTTGTTCCTGGCGATCTGAAATTCAGCTTGTCAAACACTAAGGGGTGCTGTCTACCTTTCAAAAGATAGACTCCAAATGTTTCGGGAGTGTAAATATTTAAAACATGTGTAAACTAGTTGGAAAAAAACCTTCTTAAAGCAAAGTTACGCCATGACACTGTTAAAAGAAGGGTGACAATTACATATTAAATATTGTTTCGTCATACTGGTGTAAATCCTAATATCATCTAGATAATGGTGTGTTTATCGTCTTCAATAAGAGTGGTAATTATCCTAAAAACCCAGATTAACTAATCCAACCCTGCCAACTATGGTTTAGATAACTTGTGTGAAAGGAATGGTCAGTAAATATACACAAGTTTACTATCCAAATGGGGAGCGGCAGGGACGGATAAAGGGATCCGCTAAAATGCTTCTTTTATTGGTAATGACTGAAGCAAGGAATGAAAGGAACTTGAAAAGATTAAAAAAATAACCAATACATTTACACTCTATGGTTGTTAAAAAGTACATGTGAACAACTGAATGTGAAAACCAGGGCCGGACTGGGAGATTTCTTCAGGTCAGGTGTCAGGCATGTAGCCGGGCCACCCTGGGCTCGGCACACATGCACATACATGTTCACACCCATACCTAAATGCATGGGCACAAGCAAAACTCATTTGGCGCGTTCGCACTCAAACTTATAGCAAATTCCAAATAAAAGGCCACCTATTAGACCTACTGTAACATCTGAAGTTGTAATATACAGCAACTTTACTGCTGTTAATGCAATAGTACTAAGATAATAAAGATTTTACACAATACTAAGTGTCTAATTTAGAGCTTTACATAGTAAAATCATGTAAAAGATCAACTGCCTCAGTGGCATAACATCAGGGAATACTAATGAACCCCAACCTACAGTAAATCCAACGTTGGAATACACAAATGTTCATGTTTGATCTGGGATACATAACAAAAAATCACCAGCAGACAGAAATATTCAACAACACCATCTCTTAATAGAATAATGCCATAGTGCCAAGAAAGCTATTATTACAGTTAAGAGCCACGTATGTCTATGCTAGCTTCTGGTAGTGTTCATTTGTTTTTGCTCTACTGTAAAAATGGTTTTCTAACTTCTCTCAAATGCTCTACTTCTCCTGAAGTACCAGCAGGACTGGTGTCATCACCATCACCACCTTTGAATAGCAAACATATGTTTACAGTTTTTCCATAAACTGCAGTTCATACAGTAAGATAATGTAGCATGTGTCGAACTGATTTGGCCTTGTACTCAAAATAATGATTATATTATATCAGATTAGCTGGACGAATAAATAATTTAAAAAGTTTAAAAAATAATAATTATAATAAAGAGGCGTGTAAATCAGTGATTTTAACTTCCCAGTCCTTATCTTAATTTCAAGGCTAAACCTATATAGGCTCCATATTTACACTGTAGACTGAATGTGTGCAGCCTCAAGTTTCTTTAGGGGTCTCCGTTTGAACTTTAAACAAAAAAGTGTTGGAACAAATATATTATTAAAATAAAAAAAATATATATCTTTAACCTTAAAATAATATTTTTACCAAGATTTTGTGTGTGCGTGTTTTGTTTTTGTTTTTATAACTTACTTGTAATCTTTATTTTAATGGCAACAAGGGGGGACTGAATAAATATATCAAGTAAATCAGCAGGCCAATATTAGGCCGGCGCTTCGGGAATACTCCCTGTTCTCCTTATGGCCAGTCCGGGCCTGGGAAGGTGTGACCACATATCCGACATCTCAAGGGACCATGGAATACTTGAACAACATATAGTCCACAAACAGTAATAACAAAATAACAACAAGTCTAATAATGGTATCACAGTACATATATATATATATATATATATATATATATATATATATATCACACCGATAACCTGATATCCAGCCATTTGTTTAAACTATAGGCAAAATGTTTTTTCAGCATTGGCTTAACAACTTGGGCCCATTATTAACTTATTACATTATTGGCATCAGAAAAACTCAGTAGAACATATAAACCCGCTATATTTAGAATATGGAACCAAAGACAGACTGACCATTACCTAAACTAAACAAGTAAATTGTACAAAAAAATTGAAAAAACTCAGATGCAGATTTTCTTGATATGGGGATATGACGTGTTGCTTTTTAAAGCTTTTTCGCCCACTAAATATGATCAGTTACAGCTCATTCCCGATACAAGAGGACAACAAGAAGCGACGTCTGCTTGAGCAAAAGCGAGTTCTTTAATAGAAGCATTTTTTTTATTATTGAATAAGATTTTATATTTATTTGAGTTTCAACATTTGTGAGAACAAAAGTGGAGACAGGACTCGTTTAAAATGACATTTTAGAGGGGCTCCACTGGGGGAGGGTGAACCCCGTTTGGAACAGTCAGTGCTGATGTGAGACTTGCTTCAGCGGAAAAAATAAATAAAAAATTGTGTTATGTTAGCAACATTTACATCCCTGATAAGATTATCTGAGCTTTAAAATATCACAAACGTATCCTTACGTCTATCTGCTTTCTGCAGATGTTCTCCTCTAATGCTTAACTGAGTAAGAACAAGAGGCTCACAGTTCAACCATGTCTGAGTAATGCATTTGTGTTTTCTTACTCTCACTACTGAAGCATAAAACGTCTTTAGGTGTTGAAACAAACCAAGAGACCAGTTGAACTATGTTCATTTCCAAAGAGGTGGTGAGTTCGGATGTTGCTGAACCGAAACAAAAATCTTAAGGGAATTCATGGTTAACACTGGCCCCTGTAGTCTCCTGGGTGCACGGGTGGGTCAAACATCTGTGAAGTTGCAGACTCAGCTAGTTTACTCTTTGGTTTGTCTCCTATTCAGGAGCACAGCCCTGACAATAGCTACATGATTGGTTGTCAGTATCCACTCATCTATGCTGTATTGAGTAAAGGGGTTTATAGATCACATACACGACTAGATATAAGAGGTAGAAATAAAAATGTTAAAGAGGCATTACAGGAACGAATAGCTCACTTAAACATTTAAACGCAGTAACAACATTTTCAATGGAAAAATTAGGACTAGATACAGAGTGAAGAACACTAGCAGTTTATGGTGACCTGTCATGAACAGTAGATAGCTAACTCTGGATTAACAAGACCACCTTTATGCAGCTGCTGCCTTTGCGCATGTGTTTGTTTTTTTACATTGTATTTTATTTTATCTTGTTTTATTTATTTGCAGCATTACATTTGAACATTTCCTGGTCTGTAAACTTGTTTTTACCTCACAATGGCAATAAAGCTGATTCTGATTCTGATGTGGACCACAGCAAAGGGGGAGTCAGGATAGCAAAAATCTGTGAGCCTAGCTTTTTACTATCTAACTAATTTATTGAAGATGAAAAGAGTCGAGAGATACAAAAATATTCTCTTTGTAGATCAACCTTTTCCTGCATTTCAAGTGAAGGTCTGTAGGGGTCTGTGTTCTTCCACTTTGTAGTTCCACAGACTGAAAATCAGGGTTATTATTTGCTTAACTTAAGTAAGATCGAAAGGGAAGTGAGCTAGTTTAGCTTGACCCACAAGAGAAAATACTTATAGGATTTATTTGCAGAATGACTCTATGACATATAGGAATCCAGTGTTCTCTCTTAACTTCACACCATGATTTAAAGGACAGAATAACAGTGAGTTTCAGCAATAGTGATCTAGGTTTGCTGGTTATAAAGCAGTACTAGGTAGAGAGACAGATTTCAAACATCCTAAAAAGTATCTTGCAACAAAATCAGTAGTTTTGTTTCAGACACAGAAAAAGCCCCATATACAATCGGAACAGGGAACGTTAGATATTCCAGATACATCTACCAGATCTCGGAACATGAACCTCATTCAGCGGCGAGAGTCGATGGGTCCAGAAAAAGGAAAACAAAATCAGTCGACATGTGAAATTTTTTTTTACAATCCTGGAACTCTGACACTAAAAGCCACACACAATCTGGCAGGGAGAAGAGGGAGTATATAAAGCTGAGTTGGCAGACTCAAGGGACAAGCTAATCAGAAACAGACCTGCTGACTGCAACAAGTGGTGCAGCTACACATGAACACAGTTAGAAGGAAGCCTATGAATCTGAGACAATCACTTGTTAGATCTCATAACGGGATTTTCAATTGGATTTAGGTTGGGACTTTGACTAGGTTATTCAAACTGAAGGATTTGATCTGAATAGTTCCATTGCAGCTCTGGGTGTATGATGAGGGATGATCCCCTAAACATACAACCCAGTCTCAAGTCTTTTATAGCCGCTAAGACCTTATCTTTTTGACATAATTAATCGGAATGAACAAATAAAATCGTAATCCGAATGATAATTTAGTACTTTATGTCCGTTGATAATCCAAATGGTGTGCATTTATTTGAACACTTGGGATCATGTCATTAGGATTTCGGCTGACAGACATCCGCCCTATGTCAACATCTCTTGCTCGGCGCATGTCAAACGCCCTCTGTCCTGAATAAAACCGGGTGCACGAAATGCACGTCATGGTCGGATTAATTCATTTTGTGCCAACCCAAGTGATACATTCAGATTGTTTAATCCAAATACATTGTAACGTGATCAAGAAATTTTGCCCATGTAATCACACCCAATGTCCTGTTTCCATTTTCCAGTTATCAAGAAAAGATTCCCACAGCATAATGCTGCTACCATCATGATTTACCATGGGGGTGGAGATTGCCACTATGGTAATGTGCTAGTTCAATTTTGGTCTCATCAGTAAAGGACTACTTCTTTCACATGCTTTTTCTCTAAAAAGCGATTATTTCGCGTAAAGTTTCTTGTGAAGGGCGTTGCTAATACTTGTCTTGTGTACCGACTTTCCCACCTGAGCCGTGGATGTCTGCTGCTCCTCCAGAGATTGTTGGCTTCATCTTTGATTAAGTGTTCCACTACCCCTATATCAGAGAAGGAACTATGTTCTGGTCTGTCACATCAACTTCCAATAAACCACATGTTTCTTCGGGCAGTAAGTTACAAAAGATGAAAAGCAGAGAAATATGTTTCAAAACAACTAATAAGCATGCTCAAATAGGCTAATTTTGCAGCCCAATTACAACATGATTGAATTTCTCTAGTTTAGAAGAAAGAGCATACAATCAGATCAACATGGCTTTGGAGTATTAGGCTGGGTCTAGTACTCATTGTCTATTCATTAAAGTTAGCGAGGAGGGAGGGGAAAAAAAGTGGAAAGTTTGAGAGCTGAGACGGACTGTGGAGCTTCTGTTAGGTGAGAGGAGGCGGGTGGTGGGGGTGTGGAAGCATGTGTAACTGCCTGGGCAGTCCGAGAGCAGAGAGTAGGGGAGGGGGAAATGAAAATGCAGTCTGGACATTCCCACTCTGGGAAATTCAGCTCTAGACCATGAAGGGGGAACAGAGGAGGATATCTAACGGTTTCCCTTTACATGCTGAAAAACCTTTGTCTTGAAAAGGGAGTTCATTCAAGCTGGAAAACATATCTGATGAAAGAGGCGATGAGGGGCGGATGATGACCGAGAGGAGAAAGTTTGGTGGAGAATGCAGAGAGGAAACGGAGCCAGGAAAGGAGCTGACGACTATGTAGGAATTCCTGACTGAAGTCATGGTAAGTCCCTGAGTTGTATGAGCCTCTCTGTGTGACTACAGACAGACTTCATCAAAACCAGTTCCTTTTTCAAAAAAAGACAACAAACGTTCATATATAGTGGTTATAACTGTCTATGTATATTGCCCCTTTACTCCGGTAAAGGGGCAACATATGTTGAAGTTTGTAGATGTGACAAGAGAAAACATAAACAGGAACTTGATGGACCGTCTTTGTCTTTCAACTTCAAAACTGGACCGCGATTTAAATGCTTAACTCTGTTATACGGCAGCCAGGATTGCATTGTTTGGAGCAAAGGTTCACCCGGCATCTCCGACTCTCAGGTCATGGAACTGTAAATTCCCACAGGCTGTAAATTATGACACCATTTCAGTTGTGTGACGTTGGTGACTTTTGTGGTTGACTTGCACAGGGAAGCAAAAGAGCCCTCTCTGTTGCATCCCTCGGGATAACGCTCACATTCCCCCGCCCACTTATGGTTTGACTGGGAACGGAAACACAGAGAGAGAGAGAGAGATTAGGCAATATCGGATGCACGTATTTTACACGTGAACATTAAATGAATCCAAGGGAAAAAGGAGCAGAAACACCAGGACGGAGCTCGTATCCCAGCTTCTGGTTGCCGTGCAGGGTGGAGCAGTTTGGCACAAGAGGGGTAGAAACACAATTTAGAGACAATAAAAGGCCAGGGTAGGGTTACTTTTTTTATTTTCAGAGACTTGGATGGTTGCGACGGTGGTTTCGGTGATGCCGCATTTTCCAAAGCAGAGTGAAGAGGAAAAACTGGAAGGACAAAATAGGGGTGGGGAGGAGGAAGAAAGGGGAACAAGGGATGGCATGGTCTGAAGAGAGGGAGAGAACATGAGCTCTGCAGTTTCTTTCCCCCTACGGTGCCCAGTTTGGGAAGCTAAGAGTCACAGTAATAAAATTTAAGTTTTTCACATTTTTACACCCTTAAACTCCAAATGTCAATGCGCTTTATTTGGGGGAATAAACAATCGACCCACAAAAACGGTGCCTAACTGGGAGTGGAAGGGCAAAGGTTGTGTTTTAGGAAATTTCTACAAGGAAAAATCTAAACAATGTGGCATGCCTTTGTATAATACCCCCTGATAGAACATCTATGGGTCCCAATTTACCTTTTAAATGCACCTTTCCAGTAAATAGAGCCCAGCTGTGTAAATCCAGTTGTTTTATGAAGGCATCACGGGTTTGTTGGAGAACATGGGAGAACAGAC
Source organism: Orestias chungarensis (assembly GCA_032876305.1). Classification (NCBI taxonomy): domain Eukaryota; kingdom Metazoa; phylum Chordata; class Actinopteri; order Cyprinodontiformes; family Cyprinodontidae; genus Orestias; species Orestias chungarensis. The sequence continues at coordinate 359,505 of JAVLVB010000465.1, forward strand.
AGCATCACTAAGACTAAGAAAGAAACACAAGGATGAATGCTCTACAGACATTGAAAGCAGGGTTGGGTCAGAACAAAATGTTCAAGGCTTTGAACATCTCAAAAACGTCTGTTACGAAGATTGTGGCGCAAAATAGGAAAGGATTCCAAGGGGTGTAAATAGTTTTACGAGACACTGTACGCACCGCTGATAGAAACTTAACTAATGAGCACATTGGTGTTAAAATTTACAAGCAAGTTTCTCTCTACACACACACACACACACACACAAAGCTCTACAGCCATTCACACATTGTCACAACTTTGCTAAATATATGTGGCGCAGGGTATTTCCACTGCTGCTGTCTGGAAAGATTTAGCAACTAGAGGTTAGGCACCAGCCCATGATTTCAGTCAGGAGGCGGCCTAATTTGCCCTAATGAAAGCTAAAGAAAACAGCTTTGCCCACAGAGGTGGAGACAACAAACCAGACGCGATCAGAATCACGCTGTCAGTCACAGGAATCTTGCGTTAACGAAATTTCCTGCAATTGTCCCGAGCATAGCGCGTGCAGCCTCAGGATAGCTAAGTTCTGCTCAGCAACTCTGAGCTTGTGGCTCTTTCACTGAGCATCAATGCCAACCTATCATCCTATACCTTCTTAACCCAATGAGATTGTTGCCATAAACTCCAAAGATAACTGTAAAGTAGTATTTTATTATCAAGATCAGCTGCTGATATCCATTTCAATGTTTGTAGTCTCGTCTCAGTCCCATTAACAGAGGAAATGCCCCCGATAAACCAACGTTTCCACATTACTTATCCGCTCGTAACCAAACAACTGACAGAGATAGCAATTTGGCAAAAATGGAGCATGTAAATGCTAAAAACAGAGGATTCCCTCAGGAGTTGCAGAAGATCAACAAATCAGCAGCAAAAAGGAGAGTGTGGGCGTGGGGGGGGGGGGTTTAGTTGGAGGAAAAAAAGGCACCAGGGAGTAAAGTGATGTTCAGAAGAAATCAACAAGAAGGAACCATGCAAGAGAAAAACAGTGGCGTTGTGTCTGCGAGACTGTGCTGATAAGAAGAAAAGATATTTCTGAAAGGAGTCGTTATAGTTTGTGTCTCAAAATGCAGTGAATAGATTTCTATTCTGGCAGATGCACATTTTGTACAGACGATCGGGGACTTTATACTGGTCTGATACTTAAACGCTTGTTTGTTACCGTAGGTGTTTTTATCTGCATTTAAATTTTTCACTCAAAATATGAAATATTTATACCAAATATGTCTGAAATCCTTCCCATCCCTATTTTGTTTTTAGTACTTGTTTAATGATGTTACTCATTAGCTTTAGCTATCCTGTTTTTAAGGTACTTAGTTCTGATAGCACATTTGTGAGCGGGGATAAAAAAGAAGTGCCTGCTCCCAACTCGGCAGGATTTGACCTGCCTGTGATATTTTGTACATCCAGGCAGTCTGTATGAAAGGCCTGCTATAGGTTAGGTTGGATTACACGAGCTAATTTAAAAAAGGAAATTCCTATAAGGCTTGACTCTTTTACTTTCCATCGTCCCTCATTTCCGTTTATCTGTCTTTGTTTTCCTCCCTTTTTCGGCTTCCAATCTTGTCATCCTCTTATCAGCACCACATTTTGCTAAACCCTCTCGGCCTCGTTGCTCTTCCTCGTGTCCTTCTCGTACATCTGGTTTCCATCATAGCTGTTGCTGCTCTTGTTTCCCATCGATCTCTCCCGCTGGTCAGCCTCCTCCTCCTTTCTTTCTGTCTGGGCACACACTCACCAAAAACTTGTCTGCCTCTCACAATCACAGTTTATTTTTTAAAGGCTGCGGCTGTTTTTACCTCTTTTTCGAAACTCCTTCAACTCACGTTGACTCAAGGTTTGGTGTCTGGCCAGTTACCTTCTTTTCTCGTTTCCTTCCAGTTTATTTGATCCTTTGATTATTTATTTTTCATTTTCAACCCTCTTCAATTTCAATCATCATACAAAGCAAGAAAAACTGGAACCCAAAAAAAAAGTAAAAACCCAAATTTCCAAATTGAATGCTATCTTTTCATTCGTCCCATCTTGGAAACCTGTTGTACAAATGTGAGCACTTTATTTATTTTGCAACAAACACATGTTACAAATAACAGCACATACAAAAATAGGAAAAAAACAAAAAAAGTGATTCTTTCTGGTTGAATTCTTTCTGGTCACAGTTCTCCCCATATTAAATAATTAGCTTTCTTTGCTTTCCATTGTTTGAACTACACCAATGTAGATTTTAGCATCTAAGACTTGTTTTTATAGACACTCTTTACCTAATCCTCAGACTGACGCACTCATGCGATCACATGCTCCATTTCGTCCCTTGCCTAAATTTGCAAGGCACCTTTGCGCTAATGTCACAAAGACGGTGAGATAAATTCTCTTTGAGTGCCACTTAAATTTTTCTGAGGGCAACAAAACCATCAGCTTTCTCTGTGACCATCGATGCTTGCGTTGCTTGAAAACTGAAATGAGTCTTTACTTTACAGCAACGTCTTCACATCATCTTGCACACATTAAGTTTATCCCAAGTTAACATAACATCTGTTTTATTACACCAGCAGGCTATTGAACCGAGTTTTGCTTAAATTTTTTTTGTTGTGTTTGTGTGTTCTCACATAACTACGTTAACTTGAAAAAAAAACCAGACGTTTATGAATTACAAAAGGCTTTATTATTTACATTCTTCACATCTTGTTGTTTACTTGATGGTGCGTCCCATTGTTGTCTTGCTAAAGACTGAAAACTGAAGAATTTTTTATTATAAATATTAGTAGAAACTTTTTCTGCAAAGGCGTGTGAACGTTAGCAATTCAAATGTGATGAAAAGGGAATGCAGTGTAGCAGCTAGTTGGGTATAAAAGTCAAGGGGGAAAAAAAGGTGATGCATTTATGAGAAAAACTTTGCCCTATCAGTCTCTCTCACTGCTGTGGAGTAGGTGGCCATTTTCCTGTCTATTGCTTCAGTCTGTAAACCTCTGCCAACATTCATCTCTGCCGAGGTCTCTTAAGTTCTCAAAGCTTTTTAGTTACATTAGAGTTGCAAAATTTCAAGTATCACACTTTGAATGTTTTCCTTTGTGACCATTGGCCCCTTCAGGAGCCAGAGTGGAATGTGATATTTTAAATTGAGAATTGAAAACTACTTACACGAAAAAATTGTTGAGCTAATGGTTTAGGAAAAGCTCCTCCTTGCGATCTTCTGAATCCCTTGTTAGGCTTTTTCTAAACCAGTACAAACAAGGCATTTGAGATATCCTATGTTGACCATTGCTGTGTTTACAGCATGTCCTCTAACAAACACTTATTTTCTACTAGCATCCACTCATCATGGCTCAACTCAGCTTTATGCAGTTATAAGGGTTTTCCTCTGATATCAGTTTTGTGGTACAAGGCTCATTTTTTAGATCCTACATTGTTGGGGTTTCAAGCGTGCAGAGTTGGGCTCAAAATACAATGTCAGAAGGCGTATGCACATTAATTAACTAGGAAGGGGAGTCACTAGTTGCATAAAAAAAGAAAAGAAAATAAATCATTACAAAAATCCTCACCACCATTTCTAAAACAGTGACTGAGAGAATTTGGTCCCTGTAAATAAAGGTTTCAAATAAAACAACATCTATTAAACCTAAATGAAACCCATCCAAACAGGAAATAGGTGGAGGGGAAGTCATGCAGCAAAGGTCTCATGAATGGCAACTGAATTCAGGAGAACTGTGTTGAGGACTTCAGTCCACACACAGAGAGCCGGCTCCATCACTACAAAACCCATTTGGGGTGTCCAGGGACAATAGATGACTGGGAGTAATATTCAATATAGCTTGCATGTCCTCCTTTGTTTGTTTTGTTGCATTTGCACCGTGTACAGATTTTCCAGGTTCTGCGATTTAACCAACTATCCCACCCACAACAGCTTTAGGGCCTGTAATTGATCTTCGCCTGTTTATTAATTCACCTTATGTTGTATACATAAGGTTACTTGGGACCTACTGTATCTTTTCAACCTAAATTGTACATGAAAGGAATTTTATATGAAATACTGTAAAATCACTCATACACCCCTAAATAATGTTTATGACAACCACTTTAATCACCAAAAGTGATGGCCAGATAATCAGGGAAGCAGCAAAGAGACCTATTGTAACTCTGGAGGAGCTGCAGCATGTATATGATTAAACAGGGACTTTTTGTTAACATGATAACCATTTATTCCAGACTCCACATTTCTGACCTTTCCAAAAATTTGGCAATGTTTATAAAACTTATTAAGAGAACATGCTAAACCTAAAATAAAAGTTAGTGAAGACACAATTTGAAGGCTGCATGTGCGGAAAAAAACACATGTGACTTGTAACTTAAATAAAGCAGGAAGCCTGATCAGTTAATGGATCAGAATTAAACCCTTAACAAAATGGAATGGTTTAGATCACAACAGATCAGAATTCTCCGCAAGACTTGAAAATAATTGTTCAATTAACATTTCCAATCAACCTGATGCCAAAAGCTGGAACTCCAGCAAAACAATCCAATAAAAGGCAATCAGTTGTGAAAAAATGTGCAATACTTAATCTTTTGTGAGTGCTGGAGTGAGGGGAGTTTCTTTTTTTTTTTCTTAGTTGGTTTGAAAATGAAAACAGGTTATGTTTTACATATGAGTTTGTAGAAGTTTGTTAACCGGGATTTAAAGTAATAATCACTCTTAAAAACTCAAGTCCTACCGTTCACCCACATGTATGTAAGTTTCTCTGTTGGCTTCATTCAAAGTTGGAGCCTAGTACCAGTTCTTTTTCAATGGCTGCAATTTGCTCTCCATCCCTCCAAGTCGGACAGTAGCTAATCATCCGCAGTGAATGGGGACTAAGAAATAATGGCAAAACAAGTTTCAAGCTTTTATCAAGTGTCTTCATACTGAGATCCAGATTTCTGTCAGAAACAACTGAGATCCAGAGATGACACAAGATTGAACCTTGCTCCAGGAACCTGAGATCTTGGATCTGTTTTCTCAGGACAAATCTATCAAGACTTGGACAGTACGGTTACCACATTAAGAAATCCAAACCTTTTAAAATACTTTACCGTTTCGACTGCTCATTTGACCCTCCGGTATGGCTAACCACGTTTCATCTCTATGCACAAAAACAAACCCAACGAATAATTCTTTCTGCTCCTGAACCTCAGTCTTTTGCCATAAAAGAAAACCCAAACAGATTCCGGCCAATCATTCCTCGCTGTTTCTCACTTTCTTCTCATCTCTTTTTCCATTCGGCGTGTTCTTTTTGTTTCTTCTTTAACGATCCCTTTTAGTCTATCCCGTCGGGCGTTGTAATTGTTCACCCCAGTGTATGGAGAATCCAGATGTAATTGTTGTCAGATGACGTTCAGAAAGGCTTGTCGACATTAAGGGCTGCATTGGAGACTGGACAGGAATGAGAATGTAGGTTTGGAAAAGAGAAAAAGATTGAGTGACTAAAGGGAAATGTGAATGGGGGAACAAGAAAAAAAGTTGCAGGTTACTATGCCAACAGTATAAGCAGAAAAATAAACAGCAACTTCCTCGTGCTCTGCTCTGTAGCCCAACGCCTCCCAGTCCAGCCCTGTGTTCTCCAATTTGCACGCCTCTGCATTTGTTAAGGGGCTTACACACTGTTTTGTTGTGGGGGGTGGGGTGGGGTGGGGTGGGATGAGAGATCAGGCAACCACTGGCCCATGGAGGAAATGTTTTACACTCCCCAGATCATGCAACAGGAAGTTAAAAGTTGTGTATGTGTGTACATGAGTGGGTGTCAGCAACAAGTGAGACGAGTCGGCTGTTAAACCCAAAACACGGACCTGAGCATTGGTTCTGTGGTCCTGTTGTGTACTAACCCTTTTCTAACAATATTTTTGTCACTCAGGGTTCAGAGGCAATGGAGGACTGCGTGCAGGGGGCACTCTCATCACTTTATCCACCTTTTGAGAGCACAGCACCCCCCCTCCTCTCTCAGGTACATAAAAACCAACACACACTCTAAATTGTTTTTTAGGATACATATTCACAAAAGTACATATACATTAATGAAGGGCTTAGAGAGCTCATCTGGTGACAGTGGATTAGAACACTAATTTAAATTAATGGTAGAACTGTTGTAAGACCCAGGTTATAAAGTTTTTGTAACCCTCTTCTAATTAATTTGATGGCATTTTGGTCTACTCCCCCTGATAGAACTGGAGTAACTGGATTTGGTTTGAAAGCCCTCCATCTTCCTTTCTGATCTGCCATTTGAAAACAATGACTTTGTGGTCCTAACGTTATTAAGTATCTAAGCTAGTGCTATGCCTACGGTCATATCTGATTGGAAACCCCCATTTGTGCCCAAGCTCTATGGCTGATGTCTTGAGATGTTGCTTTTTTCCTTACTTATACACCATAGTTTTCAGGCTATAAAGCACACCTTGGGCCCTTGAATTTTCTCGCCTGCACTTGCACATTTTGTTGTGTGCTAAGTTTCATGGACTATCGGACCATTGGTATGGAGTTATAATTGTGCCACCAGGTTGAGCATGCAATGTTACTAATTGGAGAGCTCAGCTCTATCTGAAGGAACAATAATTTGTCTTAGATTCGTGTGCACATGCTTAAAATCTTCAGAAATAGACAATGTAATTGAGGCTGCACCTATAATCTGGTGCACCTTATAGTGCAGAAAATATAGTAGTTATCTGTGGGCGCATTAGAAAAGCATCAGTCCATCCCCACAACATGATGTGTTACACACTTTAAATGGTGACAGGTTGGTTATCTTTTAAATGTTAAATGATCATTGTGACCAAACACATGGCCTCTAAGACCACATTCACCGATTCAGAAATGTGCCACTTCCATCTGCGGTACTAATTTGGATCTTTTTTCAAAAGATCTGAATGATTCCCAGATGGCAGGATCCTTTGTTACTTACGTAATTATTGAACTGGTGAGTGACATCTACTTCTAGGTATCATCTACTTCTCAATCAGTATTGGTTGCACAATAAGTACGATGACCAAAGAGAGGTAGAATTGCTGCTCCTCCACATCAAAAGAGTCCATCCTAGTTCCTCAAATTGGAGGTTTTTAAGGAATGGTTCACTCGGAGGAGATCTCTGGAAAGCGCTTTAAGATATTCCAGAAAAGACTGGAGAGTGTTGCCTCAGAAGAAATCCTTTACGTTGATGTAATCTGCACTGAAAATCGTTCTTGGGTAATCGTAAACACTGGCGGTAGTCACTGACTACTGTTTTAGCTTCTTCTAACTGCTGAAAATCCTTTGTCACTACAAACAATGGTTTTTGTCACTGCTTTATATGTTGCTTTTGGAGTCACAACCTCTTTCTCCCAAGTGGCCTTAAAGACCATGTTGGTATAGGACTTCTCTCCCCGTGGTTATTGACACTCACCAGATTAAGTCACAATCCTCACCGCTTTCATTCTTGAGGTCCATATGCACATTTCACACAAACATGTGCATATTAGGGTTTCCTGCACATTCCCATAGTGCTTGTATTTGCATATTGTTGTGTACAAAAGACACCCACAGGTACCTGATAGAACGAAACCAGGGATGATTTTGGGGTATGATGGATATTAAGTTTTCAGACTGAGAAAATTTGAGTCAAAACTGCCCTTATTTCTTGTTTAAAAAAACATGACTGAGGTACAGATTACTAGAGATTTGAATTGCCGTAACAAAATTTGTAATTCCATTTTGTGCTTTTTTCCTATTGTTTTTCTTAGAAGTAGGAACTAGTGGGTTGTTACCAATGTGATCTCAGGTTCCTGTCTTTGACCTTTATCAAACAAGCCAAAATAACAAAAAGCCATTAAATCCACTTTAAACTATTGTTTATCTATTTTATATGTATTGACCAAAAATAGCACTTCATAGTGTATCAGTGGTTCATTACTCTGATGCCCCTAAATAAAACCATTCTGAGAAGAGTGGCTGTGGTAATTTACCTCATTAGTAAAATATTAGAATAATATTTTTGCTCATTTGTTTGTTTCCTGATCCTATATTTTTTTTTTTTCCAGGTTTTCTCAGTTCTGGAGTCAACCTATCAACACGATAGTCTGCGCTACCTCCTGGACTATTTTGTTCCTGCCAAGCATCTCCTGCACAAACTTCAGCAGCATGCCTGTGTGAGTTCGACAATACAAGCACACTGCATCCGGGAGGAACACCCACAGCGCTGTATAATCAAAAGCAGAATATGCTGTCATATGCATGAAGAAAAATGTAGGAAATGTATAAGCTTCATTAATCCTTTGATGAGATTTGTCCTCTGGAAGTCTTCTTGTCCATTCCCATGGAAAGGTTATTGACAAAACTGTCCAATTCTAGCCTTAAGACATCAAAACAAATTGAGTCTTAAGCTTTATAGAGGTCACAGGGCTCTTTAGTGGAGTCTAGAGACATAAATCGAGTGCTTATCCTCAGCTTAGACAAATCTAAGTCAAGAGTTATGTTTTCTTTATGAGGCTTAACATAAGACCAAGTGCAAGTAAGCTGAGACAGGACTCACATCCGCCAAAATTCCCTTGCTTGGGTGTTCTGCCTTTAACACCAGTTCTAGTTTAGTGTATCAACATTGCAAGAGAGTCCTGTTCTTAGTCCCATTGAAAAATCTCATTGTATGTTTAAGAATATTAAAGTCAGGTGATGGGGATGCACCGACTGACCATTCGTCAAACAAGTTGAAGAATGAAAAGCTAATGTTCCTGAATCATTGTGTTTAAGCAATCTTCAACACTTGTTGTTGGAGGAGGGGATCTGTAGCTATATCAACAGGAAACATATAAAAAATTATCAATTAGTTTTTTTAAAGCTAAAACAATAAAAATATATTAAGGAGGTGCAACAAAAAAGAAAAACATTATTAATATGTAGGTAAAAATATCAAAATACGGTGGACTGGTGGCATATAGTTCGTCTCCATTCTCTAGTTTTGTCTTCATTCTTGGAAAAACAAACAACATGATACAAATCTATAGTAAGATTCTAGGGCTGTATATTTACTCAAGCCACTGAAAATGAAAGTTAAAAAAAGATAAACATTTCCTTTTGATTATCTACATTAAAGCATTGGTGTAGATTATTTGACTGTATTCCAAAAAGTATTTTTGCAGAGCTTTAGTTTTGTTCTATGTGGAAACAATGCAGTGATGGTACAAGTGTTTGCGTAGAGACAGGGTCATACTTGGAAATGGCATTTCAACAGGTACTTTTGACTGCCTTTAGTGTTTTTCTGTCTTTGGAAGATTACTTTGTCTCAAATGACCACAAATAATACATAAATTGGACAAAACATGAAGAAAAGACAACGCTTTTCAAACTGTTGCTGGGTCTCTATCAAGCCTTTCTGACATTACACAAGCCAAACAAATGATATTCAGTGTGTGATCAAGCAAAAATCTGATGTTTAAACTTAGCAGCTTTTTCATTTTACTTTCGAAGACATTCAAGCAGGCAAACAACAGATGGGTTCCTGTTCAAGTGTTAGTCCTTTAGCTTTCTCATATTTCTACGTAGAGTTTTCCTCTCTAGACTCACACTCGCATACACATCCACATGCAGGGATTGTGAGCGGACGATGCCTTCCTTGTCGTTGAGTGGAGTTGCCTGGGACGGGAGTCAGACTCTGAGTCATGACAATAATTCCTTCCATATGTGATTGTGTTGCTGCTGTGAGAGAAAAAAGGAACTTGCAGAGCAGCATAGGGACTTTGCAGGAGAGATTGAACAGAATGAACATGACCTTCATTCACTGTGCTTGTGTTGAGTGGCTGACAAAAAGCATAGATGTGTTTTGCAGAGACTGTACGAGAGTAATCGAGAGATTTTGGGGGGTGGTAAAGTGGGGTAGAAGTTGCAGACACAGGCATGTATTGAAGGGCCGTGGGTGGAGAAGACCACAGGACACAGAAAGTTTCAGAGAGTGGAAGTGTTTATTATAGTAAATCTATGAAATCATCGTTTGCCTGGGGCTTGGTCTGAGCAGAAGAAAGACAAAAAAGGAGACAACAGAGAGGCTTAAAGGGAATATTAAATAAAACGGCAGATGGGTTAAAAAAAAGGATACATTGAAAAGAGGTCAAGGAAGAAATTTAATGTGATTGCATCTCATGTGTTTGGAAGGTATGAGGAGGGAAGGAAACAGTCTTGTGTTAGTATTTTAGATGTAGCTGGGAATAGCAGAGCCCGGTTCAGGCTACACCAGCAGTTATATAGAGCTGACACGACGTTCATTGAGCTAGAATTAATGTTTCAATTAAAGAACATTACTGTAAGAGATCAATCCAACGATGGTGGCAAGATGTCTTATAATGCTTACATTGTTTACCCAAATTCTTAAAACCTAATTGATTTTAAACAAGTTTCTTCTCTCACTGCTTAATCTATTTTCCTCCTATGGACTAATGAGGTTTGCGATACTAAGTGGCTTTTGTGTTAAGTTGGTCAACTGTAAGTTGCTGTCTGACTCACAGCTGTCCAGAGTTTTCCCTATTGTGTCATTTTATTAAAGCGGCCTTTAGTCCAGGCTTTAGGCCAGTTGATAAACCCCATTGCCGACCATTGCAGAATAGATTCTAGAAATTCAGCTTGTCAGAGTTTGCAAGTTAAAGCTAAGCATACAGAAACTAATCCTTTCTCTCATTAAATGGGATCTATGATTGCATCAATCAAAACAAAATTTAAATAGGCATACAACGATTCATACATTTCTAGTATTGCTTACATTTAAAGACTTTACCTAAAATCACTTTTCTGGAACTTAAAACGAACTTTTCTTACACTTATTTCACACTTTCAAGGAACATACCTGTTATTCCTTTAAGCCTTAGAGGGGAAAAAACAGGTAATTTTCTAGATCTCTGTTGTAGTTGGTATACTCTTCTCTTACTGTTATGTTACTGTTTAGGAAGCTAATGACTGGACATGTGTTAGTGTCTCAGACGTTAAACATTTCTTTCCCCAAACTTTACTGGAACTTTGCAGAACTAACCAGGAAGCTTTATGACATTTTCATGGAATTTATCGGTTATTTTTTTTAACTTTACGGTCACTTTCCTGCAACTTAGTTTTCTGAAACTGGTCTTAAAGATAGTTGTTACTCTTCTGGAAAACTCTTGTTACTTCCCAGAAACCTTTCCGATACTTTCCTCAAACATTGTTGCTTGTAATTACCAGGTACTTTCCAAATTTTAATAAGTACTTTTCTGGAACTTACTGGATACCTTTAGGCTGTTTAATAATACAATTTCCAACTAGTACTTAAAAGTTTCTGCAACTAGCAAAGCATTTTTATGGAATTTTCTTGAAACTTCTGGTTATTTTGTAAAACTTACAGACTACTTTCAGGAACAAGGAAGTCTTTTAAAGGGATGCTTTCCCAATAATGAAAAGGTGACCTTTTTATGGAATATATTGATTGATTTCTTTGAACTTTCTGGTTTGTATTCTGGTTCTCGCGATTACATTGCTGAAATGTACTGGTTACTTATTTGGGGCTTACTTATTAGTGTCTTAAAAGGTTTATAGCAAACTTTGGAAAAATATATGATTTTAAGAATATGTTTCTATTTACAGACAGTATTAGTCAATCAATAAACTTCATTAGGTTCAATTTGTAAATTATGTTTTTCCTGTCATTCTAATTTTTTATACCACATTATCTTCCTGTCCCTTCTCTATGGTTTCAGTCTCAGTATTTGGGATGCTTGTTCCTTCACTCCGGATGGCCCCTCTGTCTGGACGAGAAAGTAGTCGTTCAGCTTTCTACCTTGGACTGGAGGCTTCTGCGCAGTAATGACTTCTACCTGCAAGTGGTGCCCTTTTCTACACGCTGCCCACGATTGGCCCTGAAGTGTTTGGCCCCCGGGGGCCGCACTGTGCAAGAAATCTTGGTCCCTGAGTCACAGCATCCCCTGGTGTTCACCTCTGAGTGGCTCCATAGTATCAACAAAGAACGTGGTCACAAGAGAGAAGGTAAGCATTCTATAAATCTTTCTTGTTTTTTAAATTTACTGAATAGTAGTAAATTAACAGAGTTTTTTTTAACTCTCTGTTAAAAAAAACTAAAACAATCTTCCTCTTGATTATTTCCCCTTTATATAGTTGAATACAGAGTTTTATATTTTGTTAATATACAACATTTCTTTTAAAATGTTATAAATCCTTTTCTTTTCCTTTAAAGAGAAAACACTTCTGTAAGCTAAACAGTTTTGGAGAGCTCACTCACAAAATTTTAATGTAATGAACCATAAAACAAAGGATAAGAGTGACTCCAGAACTGAGCCTGACCATTAATATACCTGAAACTTGATTTCAAAGTGGAAAAGAAGCACAGGTGTAACACAGTCATTTAGTGTAGCTAATATCATCATCACAGTGCTTACACATATGATTCCCATCCCAGGATTTTATATTATTGTGAATCCCTATTCACATTCATATTTTCATTTCTGAAAGATTAATGGTTAATTTGCTTTTTCCATTACTGTATACTAAAAGTATAGTTCACCTCCATCTTCTGCCATCTTTTCACAGTTGGAGGAGGACTTGACACATGTCTGGTAAGCACATGTGATGGCGTGGTACGGCTGCAATGGAAGGAAATTGTCTACCCAAAATTCCTTCATGACCCTACTGAGGAGCTTGGCCTGGGTTCTAATCGCCTTTCCAGTGAAGGGGGAAGCAGCCTTGGTGGGTGGGGTGGCTCTTCCTCAGGGGACCTTGACTCCTGGTCCTGGGATGAAGAAGATGATGACAGTCTTCCACCGGACTGTAACCCTGCCATCAGGCGAAGGCGCAGTGAGGATGGGCTTGGGCGGTCTTCAAGGCAACCTAAAATGGACGGGGATTATGTGGAGCTTTTGGAGCCCAGAGGAGGACCTGATGGAGGGGTTGATACCAAGCAAAGGTACTTGGAAATGCATGGGATTTGCAAGACCAGAACTTTGCCTTTATGCAGGAGAGGTAAAGCCATCAAACTTCGCAAAGGGAAAGCTTGGGGTTATGCAAAAACAGAAAGATCAGGAAGCTTCCGTGGTGCCTATTGTACCAAGGAGAAGGAGGTAAATCCAAGGGATGACTTGCTATCGCCAAAGCCTACACCAAAGGTTGTAGGATCTGCCAGAGTAAGGCAGTCTTACTCCTCCTCTGCCCATGACTCAGATGGAGATAAAACTAGCAGAGACAAGAATATACTGGAGAACCACAGCCTTTATTTTGATGGTCCACTAAAGGAGAGGAGGCCTGGTGTGGGCAAGGAAAGAGACAGCAATGGGCTCCCCCAACCGTCCAGAGATGGACACCAAAGTAAAGACTCCCAGAGCAGCGACAGCTTAATAGCAAATGAAATCTGCAACTCAAGCCATAAAAGTGGCCATGATGTCGAAGGCCAATCAGATTATGGTTCACATTCAGACTCTGTATTTGAGGACGCAGATAAAGCACTGAGTGGAGACAGTGATGCTGTTACCCCAACAGATGCACCAGAGAGGCAATTTACTGGAGTTTCTGAAAGTAAAAGTACATGCAACATTCAGTCAAAAATGAGCAAGTCGTGTAAACTGAAGATCCAAGATGAAAAGGTTGTGGGACAAAAGGAAGACAAAGTGTGTCCCAGAGGAAAAGAAGTTAAAACAGCAGGATTCAGAGCACCACGGTATTGAAATATTACATTCTTATGTTACATAATTTCCCTATTTGCACACATTCATTTTAGACACAATTGGTTGGCATGAAGAAACTACAAACTAATGAGAAGAAACACACTATCCCACTGCTGTCCCTCAGTCTTCCTTTGCTTTGTGTTTAGGAGGAAACGGAAGGGAAAGGGTGCCAAGGGGAAGGCTCGGTCTGGGGGCAAAAACCAAAAGGACACAAAACTACAGGGTAAAGGTCCTTCACCAAATACTGCAGCCAACTCTGCAACTACAAAGTTGCTAGTCTCAGAGGTAAAAAGTTCTGACAAACCAGAAAAGGCTGATGAACCTGATGGAGTGCCCACAGTTGTTACTACAGGGAAGGAAGATAAAGGTAACAGCAATGGAGGTTGGAAAAAGCTATCTTGTTGCAGTAATATGTGACTTTACTTAATCCTCAGACATCGTCAAGTGTATTTCTTCCATCTTCCAGTTGAGACGGAAGATGTATCATTGCCTGTGTGCAACGGTCAGTCAAGCACATTTTCATTTAACCACTTGACTGAGGAGGCTGGAACGGCGGAGACATGTCACACCCAGATAAATGGTGTTGCCTCTAAAGAACCTGAGCTTTTAAGGGAACTGGATGCAGAATTGCTTCAGACAGGGAAGCTACAGCTAACTGGTGAGCTTATTTCATTCCATCCTTCCTTTTTATGCTACTTGTCTGTATTTCTACAAGTCATGAAAGCAGTTCAAGCTGATTTTAGTCTCAATTCATGCATGTGAATTTGCCTTTAATTAGCAACACTTCATCTCTACAGGTACAGTGGACCGACTGGGGAGAGCTCTGGTTTTCACAGATGCAAATGCATCAGAAGGGGGATTCTGCACACAGGAGATGGTGCGGATTCTTTCGTGTTTCCACCTAATCACTCGGTAAGCTTGTTTACTGGATTTACTGTTCTGAGTTCAGCATGTCTCTGTCTAATACCCATAGCAAGACACTATCCCAACAATGCTGTTAAATATTTGGTACATGGTGACATTATGCAATAGCATAATGTCACCATGAGCATTTTGTTGAGGAACTTATTGTTCACAACAAAGGTCTATTACGCGTTGCCACTAATCAAAATAGAAAAGACATGAGAAAAATAGTAAGTTGAGGCAGATCTGTGTTGATATTTTTAATTCAAAAAAAAAAAAAAATTTGAACCGTAAATAGTTAAAGATTTGTGAGTTGTTATTTTGGCAAATGTTGTTGCATTTGGATTCTGAAATAAAAAAATATAACCTACTTTTAAGTAACTAAAGATGACTTCTGTTTGTAGCTTTTAAACTTGAAAATAATTTGACCTCAGTCCATCCAAGACAGAATATGTCTCTGGAGTTTCTTTAGTTGAGATGACCTGAAACTCTATCAACAAATCTAGATTCTTGTATGTGTAGATGTCAAACCAGAATAGTGCAGGATGTCATGTTCAGTTATGTGCTGAAAGCTTAAATGTGTTCAGGATTCTATGCATGTGTATGAACCCGTTTGTGGAAAGGTCTCTAACAGGTACTACATTGTATTTGAGTGGACCAGCTTTTTACATCAGATTTACAATCTCCTCTGACCACTGTGATCCAATGTAAACAAACCCCTGATTATAAAAACAAGGAAAAATCTGTATTTTAATCTTACATTCACCTTTTTTTAATCATCCCTCTTCAGGCCTGCCACCAAAGAGAAGGGGATAACCGTGCTAATAGACAGCAGACGCTCCCAACCATCCAGTCTCTGCATTTCTGCACTTAAACAGTTCCAGGTGAAGCAAAGGGAAAGACAAAATAGTTGTGAATGAAATGTCCCAATTGTGTGCAGTAATTATCCTGCAGATAAGTCAGTGGCACAAACAATTTTTTTGTATGTGTTCTAGGTCTTGGTTCCTGGTGGTCTAGGATCTGTCTTGGTCTTGGTGGAGGAGCAACAGGAGTCCCTCTCCTTCACTCTAGAAGGGGCAGAGGTGACCTTATGAATCCTCCATGAGTATGAATGTTAACATAGAGACAGATTAAGCCCCACTTTATGTGATATTAGCTGTATGAAACATCTAACACAAAAATATTTCTAAATTCCAATGTTGCGTTAGCAAGTACTAAATATCTAACTTTTGTAAGAAAATAAAAAATTGTCAACGTTTTCACAGACAAGCAATGTCCATGTATGTATGTTAGCAAAGTTTTAGTAACAGATGTTCCTGGCTCTATTCACCTACTCAACTCTTGATTAAACATTTAGATTTTGAGGTACAACTTTATGATTAACCTTTCTTATAGATGGCTAATATATAGTTTACAAAGTTTATATAGTTTTATGTTATTCATGTAAATGCTTTGCAAATCAAAGAGGGTTTATTATGCATTAAGTAATGTGTGAAAAACAAACACAACTGACAGCTTTTTTTGCCAAATAGTGAGTTAAATCTGTTCAACTAAACATTTCATCTAGAGTTGATATTAAATTACCACCTTGTAAGCACAATAAGCTGTAGTATAAACATATTTTTTCGCATATATTATTGCACATCATTACTGCATTATTACATTGCCCTTTGCTAGGTAGAAATTTTGATTGTCCTTGAGCCACCGTTTGCATTTCTGCACATTGACACTTTGCAAGCAAGGATCTATAAATCTAGGAAACATTTGCATCTGTCAGCTCAGATTTTTTTCCATGCACACTTTCGGGGCAAATTTTTTGTGTGACATGTGGTTTGTATAACAGCTTGGCACTATTAAAACTTTCCTTGTTAAAGGTAAATCCCGCCTAAATTATGTTAACGTTGCTAAGAAAGCAAGGTACTCCGAGATTTTCACCTAGTTTTATTGGTAGCCATATTCCAACTTGTTTTAAATTCTCATCACATACTTGTTCTGATATACTGTTGCAAATATTCTTTCTGTTTCTCTCCTCAGACCCACGTAGTGCGCGGTACAGGAATTCTTCAGCAATATGTGGACAGCCAGCAGCTCCCTACAGAGCTGGATGGGGACTTCAGTCACAGCCACTCAGACTGGCTTGCATTCAGACTGGTACAAACTATACTTTACTTTAATTAAGACTAGATTTTAAGTGGTTATGTGGAAATTGGGGGGTTAGTTAGCCCATAAAATAGTGTGACCTTTAGTGTTCCTTCAGTTAATGTGAAGCTGATGTATAGCAGCATTAAAAAGGAAAGCTAAATAGACCGATTTTAACTATGCAGGCAAACCAAATTTGACACATCTGATACTTTTTCTAAGCAAAGTTCATCTCCAAAATACTTGTGCCACTTCTATATTTTGCCCTATTTCCGATATTTTTTCACGATGCCTGAAGGTCACGATGCATCTTATCTGACTTGAGACATATGACTTAATCTCAAACAGATTTCCTCAAAATATATGAATTGAGCATCAAGACCTGCTGTGCAAATTTTGCCTAATTTCACCTCTGCTTTACTTATTTCCCAACAGAGATTGGAGAAACTAAATGAGCATTGTGAGAGCGCCCTCTCTCTGCTCGGAGAAGCCCTGCAGTCAATGGAGACGGAGGAGATGCCAAATGACATTAAGGTTAACTTCCAATTTACCATTGCATGCTTTGCATCCGTTCTACTCACTGTGTTAAAAATAAAATTGTTGAAACAAAAAGTTGTAATACCCATCTTGTCCAGGATGTTCCTCAGAGCATTGACAAACACAGGCAGCTCATGGCCAGTGTGCTTGCTGACCAACGCCTAACTGAGCTCCAGCAAAGGGGCGGAGCCTGGCTGGCAGGACTGACTAACTGTTCATCTGGACTGGCACAGAAGTCGCCAGACTGCAGGTACCAGTTACTTTACATGAATTATGTGTACAACTGTTTTGTTACATAGCAGCCACCAATTTTACTTTGTGTTATTGGAATTTGTGATAGACCAAGACGAAGCAGGTCCAGCCACCTGTAAGGATGCACTGACAAGTTGTTGTTGCCAATGGATGTATTGCTGTGAATGCTTGTACATGAGTCAAACTACCAAGGAAGGGTCTATAGCACATTTGCATATTATATTTTGGTTGTACGATGTAGGTTTTTTAACAGTTTAGACATAGCAGTAGGTCTTTTGACTATATTTACATCCTCTCAGGTCTGTGACCAAAAATCAACGCATACCATGCATAAAAACCAGAGAGATTACAAGTGCAGCATTGTTTGTGTTTTCGTTGCCACTGAACTGATGATGTATCCTCCAACTACATTCTGAAAGCAGTTAGTGGTTCAGCCACAACGTCTCTCAACCCCCACCGACAAGCTATAACCTCAAAATAGCAGAGGTTTATAAGGAAGTACAGAATCTGAGTCAGACTTAAAGCTCCGGCTGAACATGTCATCATTACATGGCGGCAGTGTTCTTACAAAGTTCTTCTGTTTGTGAAACCTTAATGTTTCAGATCTTTAAACAAGAAAAACAACAAAAGCTTTAATTTGCTCTTGTCAAATCAACAATTAACAGTAATTGGGCACACTTTACATAATGTTGAGTGTGGATATTCATCCATCCATTTTCCAACCTGCTTATCCTTGTGGGTTTGTGGGGGTCTGTTGACGCCTATCTCGAGCTCACACGCACACACACACACACACACACACACGCACGCACGCACGCACGCACACACACACACACACACACACACACACACACACGCACACACACACACACACACACACACACAGACACACACACACACACACACACCTAAGAATAACGAACATCTTCGTCTACTAATAATGAAGTGGGTAGAGCTTCGTGATGATATAATCTGAAGATTTTTTGCTCAGTTGAGGTTTTTTTTCTTTGTTTTTTGGAAACACATTTTTTGTGTGATTTATCAAACTACTAATTAAAGGTCACGACACTCAGACTGCAAATACCTGAATTTGGCCATTTACACTGCAGTGATAAAGTCGGCTATTGGGCACATCTGGGCTGAAGAATGAGATTTAGGATACATTTCTGTTTATGTTTATGTTTATGCATTTAGCTTTTATCCAAAGAGAATTTCAAAGTAGACACAATGTTACAGTTATTGTTTATATCAGGGATGCACCGATACCGACACTGGTGTCGGGTATCTGCCCGATACCAGGCTTCAAGTACTCTACTCGTAATCATTAAATTGCCACCGATACCACAACACCGATACCACAACACCGATACCACCCGCGGTGCAACTATTGTGCCTGCGTGGGCCTTATGGCGTGATCTCTGTGCCACCAGGTCCGCCGGCACAGAGCCACCTGAAGGAGCAACAACCGAAAGCGTGTGCGCACGAATACCAGGTAAGCCCGCTCAAAGGTGCCCAGAGACGTGCTCACCTCCAACAAACCGCCCGCTCGCACAGCTCACTCCGCGCCCGCAACTCTACATTATATGCAAATGTGACGCGCTCCCAGCTAATCAAAGACTGGCCTTTTTCATCCAATTAAATAATTCCTTCCAACTAGACAAAGTTGATTCATACTCTCCGAGTCACTAACATTTCAGTAGAGCCGCGGGCACAGACACAGAGCCGAGCGCGAGCAGAGTGAGCTGAACGAGCAGTTTGTCAGAGTTGAACGCGAGCTTGAGGAACCCATGAGCGAGCGCGCCTGAGATTCACACACACACACAGATGCCCACAACCATTGCTCCCCCAGACGGCTCCGCGCCCGCAAACCCAGCGGCACAAAAATCATACTGTGTCGCTGTCCTCAGTACCGCAAAAAAGCACTTCAGTATTTCACAATTTAGTTAAATTTGTGTTTGTACTCTATGTTTGTACATAATAGGGAATGTTGTTCAATTAACAATATCTGTGGAAAAAGTAAAAAAATTCAAAGTAACTATATGTGTAATGGCGTAAGTACTCGGTATCGGTGAGTACTCAAATGCAAGTACTCGTACACTACTCTTTTTGGAAAAAAGTGGTATCGCTGCATCCCTAATTAATATGAACATAAGTTGGAAGATTGTACCTAGTCAGAGTCAGTAGGGACATCGAAGAGACAGAGGGAAGTCAAGAAGAGTAGTAGAGGGGGTATAGAGGTATGGGTAAGAGTTAGGATAGAAGATGCTCTTTGAAGAGGTGGCTCTTCAAGAGTTTCTTGAAGATAGACAGGGACGCTACTGTTCTTGCGGCGCTTGGTAGGTCAT
This sequence comes from Orestias chungarensis, assembly GCA_032876305.1. Taxonomy (NCBI): domain Eukaryota; kingdom Metazoa; phylum Chordata; class Actinopteri; order Cyprinodontiformes; family Cyprinodontidae; genus Orestias; species Orestias chungarensis. Next base: position 379,399 of record JAVLVB010000465.1, read on the forward strand.
TTCACCATCTTGGAACAACACAAGAAAAGAGTCTGGATTGTCTTAAGTGTGGTTTAGGCACTGCTAGACGTGGTGGATACAGAAGCTGCAACATGGTGTTAAGAGTCATCGGTTCGAAAATAGTTGCCAGAATGTGTAACTGTGTTTTTTCTGTTCCAGCAGTGAAATGCTCATACCTGCTCCATTTCTCTTTGTTTCCAGTGAAAAGCTGGGCTCAGGGTTGCAATTTATAATCGAACAGAAAATTAAACACAACAAGAGTTTTACAAACACATCATCTGTAATTGGGCCACCCGTGTGACCAGCTGGGGATTTAACGGCTCCTGTTTGTCTGAAGCAGTATTAGGTCGAGATAGATCGGGTTTAAACAATCCCCTCTAGTAAAATTCATAAAAGTTGTCACGCAAATGCAAACCAGCTGGAAGGACGATCCGGCGTTGAATAGAAAGGAGAAACAGAACATTTATTCTGTTTTTATCTGCAGGGCGGCTCTCGCTGCCACCTCCCAGCTCTATGACGGCGTGGACGATGCCCTGCATCAGCTGGTCAAGGTCTCCAACCGTAGAGGTCGTGACCTGGAGGCGCTGGGACGTCTGGCGGGACTGGTGGACAAACTGGAAAAGGCAAGTGTTTGGTTCATATGACCTTTCAAAGATGAAAGGTCATATTTAGAGCTCTGCATCAACAGGGGAAACATTTATGACAAACATTTTAAATCCTTGTTTTCACTTCCCTCTTTTAAACTCAAAATGTACTCAAGACTTCTTGAGCCTTTTTTCCCTTACTTCCTCTCCACACCACCGCCAAACAATACAGTAAATATTGAACAGCGTTAGGTTTCCGTCATGTTCATTTCCTTTCCTTAGCCAGTCTTCTCATGTGTACAGTTCCTCATGTCATTCTCCCCCACCCCACCTCCCGCTTCTCGCCCGTGTTGGCCTTTGACCCACAGTGTGACAAGAAGATTGAGCAAGTGCAATCCACGCTGGAGGATTACAAGGATCCTCCTCTATCTCTCAGCAGACTTTCACTCAAACAGCAGAAGTTCAGGACGTTCAGAGAGACGGCCAATGTGAGTGACACAAACACATTCTTCTGTCGGCGCACCTTAGCGGTTTGGGTACAAAAACATACAATCTTAGTCATGCGATACTCAAAACCAACAAAAGTCATAAGGGCTCAGAAACAGAACCGGTCTGGTTTGAATGATTTGAATGAGTCTATGATAGCAATCTTTTTCTACTTCCTCCTTGTTACTACAGTCGTGTGTCATGTCGACATCTGACAAAATTACACGTTTCTGTTTCCTCTTTAACAATTTGATGGACTGCTAGAAAGGGGTCCACGTTTTCATAAAAGTTTTTATGCAGATTTTGAGGTATAATCTCAGAAAGGTTGATGGAAATGGCAAAATTTGGAAGAAACTCAAATAAGTTTTTAAACCTGTGTTTGTTTGTGTTTTTAAACAGTTAATTCACTATAGGGGAGGGGGAAACACAGCTCAGTTCTGAGATAGCTAACTTATTCTACTGCTTCCTTTTATAGCCATGCATTACATCAACATCTGATTAAATTACTCTTTGCATAACCTGACAGTTTTTTTGAAGTTTGCTGAAAGTTCCTATGAAATTTAGATGGAAGCATAGTTGGTAATAAGATTTATTTAGAACACCCCACCCATCTCCTTAATACTCTTTGGACTTATTGTGAATAAAATAGGAGTGTGATATACATCCAGGTTATAAACAAGAGGTTAGTAAAAAAAATGTTTAAGTATAAAAATCTGTATTTGATTTTCTTTTTTATAAAGTAAACGGTTTGCAAAATACTACCTCAATATCGAAGAAATGGTGATGAGTTGGTCAGCTCTTTAAACCAGAGCCAGCTGCTCGTGTCTTACGGAGAGGGAGGGAAGGTATGCTACACTCAGCCAGCTGCAGCAAACATGCAGACATGAGAGGGAGAGAAATTTGCAACATTTTCTCAAAGCCAGAGACAAAAACACAGTAAACCTATTTTTTCTGAGTGCCAATCTCAACGACAGAACTGCAAACACCATCACTTGGTGACTGCTTTCTCTTTTTGTTCCACAGGTTTTTTTTAACATTCATGGTTGTTCTGTTAATGCATGATGTACTGCACGTAGCCGTATTTTCTGAATTATTTGGTAGCACTTTTCAGAAGCTGTTAAAAATAAACATTAGATTTCCATCGCTATAAAGAAACTGTATTCAGAACAAACGTATTCTTATCATTAGTAAAGTTTTATGTTATTGAATTGAGTTTGTTTCCTTGCTGCATAGCATTGCTGCATTTCCGTTTGAATCTCGGCCTGGGTTTTCTTTGCATCATCTCCTTGTGAATGCATGTGCTCTCTCCGGGTACTCCACAATACCTCCCCCTTTAATACGTTTTCTGGCCTCTTTTAGGAGTTGCACAGTGAGACTTTGTCAGTGCTCAGCGATTTGGAGGGCTGGTGCGAGCTGAACTGGGCGGGCCTCAGCGACGTCCAGATCTGCCTTCCCCCAGTAAGGGAGAAGCTGAGGGACATGTCCCACTGTCTGTCAGACTGCTGGACCACTCTGGACAACACGCAGAGGCTGCTCTACACACTGACAGAGGTAACATGCAGCAAGATACACCCCCCAAAATGCTTGGTGTGAAAATCAACTTCTTATTTTTATTTTCCTCTGTTTTAAAAAGGCGACCCAATGGTGCGACGCAGTCTCCTCCACCCCTTCCTCACCTGCTACCTCCTCCTCCACCTGCCCACTTGCATCCCTCCCTCCGATCCCTCCGTCTCGTTTCCAGGATGCACGATCCTTAGCGATAGAGCTTGGGGGCGGGGCTCTCCTCGAACTCTGGACCCAGACAGTGGAGCGCTACCAGCGGACCGTAGCACAGGTCAAACCCCGATTTCTCCACTCTGAAAGGAACCAAAACCAAAGCCAAGGAAAGTCCAAAACGCCCTCCGGGAGCACCTTTTGGGACCTGGTGGGGCCAGACGCAGAGGCCGACTGGGGGCTCGGTGCTGGAGGAGGGGAAGGAGGACTGCAGTCCTGGGGGTCCCTGGCGTCCCTGTTCAGACCACAAACCTGCTCCACGTTGAAGATAGGAGATGACAAAGGGAACAAGAAAGAAGGGACAGGGGGAGGAAATGGAGGTGGAGCAGGAGGAGCAGGTGGAGGCAAGTTCCTGCAGAATCTTCTTCATCCTGGGAAGAAAAGTGTGAGTTATATTTTTTGTCATCTTATTGTATTCCTTTTCAAACTGTTGCTCTCTTTAGAGTAGTTTTGATTCACTTAACTGCATAAACCCTGAAACATATACATTTATTTTGCTAGGGAACAGCTACAAATGTCATTGTATGTTATTGTCTGATAAGATCACCTACAATCCCAGTAAATTGCAGTTTTAGTTTGAGAAAATGTGGAAAAAGTTCATGGTTGGGTATTCAGCAATATTATTTTGCCCTGTATCAATATACGATGTCAGTATCACTTTCATAGCCAATAATCTATATGGTTTATCCCACTAATGTAATTTGTCTCCGGGGTCGGGTTGCATAGGGATTAGCAAAGCAAAGAGGCACAGTGTACCCCATCCCTCTCCCCCTCCTGAAATACGCAAAATGGAAATGAACATTCGTTGTGTATATCTACCTAAACGGATACCGATTTGTTAAAAAAATCCAAATGGTATTGCCGATATCCCTAGTCCATAGGAACCAGTAAATTTAATTAGCAATAATAGATCTTTATCTGAATTATCTCTCAGCCCACAGAGACCCCACTGCCTCCAAAGCCTCCCAGGAAGCGACACCCTAGCTTTGACCTCCAGGCTCTCCTTGCTCCCCGCAAAGGCACTGCCACCCCCAAACCGGAGTCCCCCGTCGGTGGGGCGAGCCGCGCCTCACCCATGTCTTGGCTGGGGAGAAAGAACGTCGCCGACCCCGTCATCGCCACCAGCATGGCTGCAGCGATTCCTGGGTGGGGCGTCGGGGGAGGAGGTGGAGGTGTGTTGATCCGTGGTGTAGAGGTCAGCAGCAAAGAAGTAGTGGATCACACAGGATCGCCACGGCAACACGTTCTGCTGGGGAGGACGGAGAGGGACATGGGGGCAGACAGGACTGGGTCAACGGCACAGAGGTATGTGATGTTCTTTCTTTCGTTTTTCTTGTGAGAAGTTTAACTTGAGTGCATTAGAAGCAGTACTTGGCCTACAAGTCCAAAGTTCCACCTACTGAATAAATGTGTTAGATTAAGCTGGCCTGAGATGAAAAAGAAAAGCCGTGCAGCATTTTAGGGATCAATCAAACCTCTGATCATCTTTTTCATCACCGTCTCTCTGATCTCCGTCCACTTCCTGCTGCTAGCTTCCTTCCCAAACCTCTGCTTTTTTTTTTCCTTTCATGTTTGTTTTCTCATTTAAAAGCAAATGATTTTCCTATACGCATTAACGCTTCACTGATTTCCCGTTCCCTTTTTCCCGTTCGTCCCGCAGTAAACTGTACCTGCTCTGGTGCAGGATGCTGAGCTCAGAGAGGCAGTACGTAGCGGTCCTGAAGGGAGTTGAAGAAACGTATCTTCCCCTTCTGGAGCTCTCTGACACTCCGGCGTCCATCAGGGGGAAGGGAGACACGCTCTTCCCTAACTGGGCCAGCCTCAGTGCCTTTCACTCTCAGGATCTGCTCCCAGCCATGGAGGGAGCACTTGTACAGAGTTTGCTGCAACAGGACTGCTTCAGCAAATACGTAAGTGATAGAATCTGCTGGAAAGGTGCTTTATTAAATGGATGATTCAGATTTTTTGTTTGTTTGTTTTTAAAATGGAGAAACTGTCAGAAAACCTAGTCCCTTTATGAAGTTTATATTTAAAGACTTTTGACCTAGTTTTTATTAAAACCCTTTTTTAAATGACAGAGTAAATGTTACAAAAAGCCAATATGAAATTCTGAGCCGATAGCGATATCCGATATTTCAATATTGCTATTATACCTGATAACTGATATTTACCAATATCATATACCTTTTACGTACATATTTCCCTACTCTAAAATGGGAACAAAATGACCAAACCGGCGGAACTGTTTTCCTCCTTCAGTTAAACACTTCCTGAAATCCTGTGTTTTCTGTACATCAGCCTTGTCACACGACCAAATAAAATTCCTGCGACCGTCCCCTTCCGCTGTTGAAACTCCTACACAAATGGCAAGAACACAACAACCATAACTGATTTGTCATATCTTTGCAGTTTTATTTGGCAGACCGATACCAGTGGGGTATAGATCAAGTAACATCTGCTGTTATCAATATTGATATCTATGGCTATGGACTGTTGGTATACACGTGTAGTCCAGATATGTAGGAAAAAAAACATATAAGTAGCCACTTCAATTAGTGTTGAGTTAGCAAGGTGAACTTTAATCAGATACCAACTTTAGCAATAGTTTCATCCAGTTATATTACTTGGCACTCCCCTAGTTTGTGTTGCCCAGGGTCCGGAGCCATGTTGCACCAAGATTAGCCGTTTAAATTATATGCAATAATTGTTGGTTTCAAAGCTTTGACCTTAGAGTGTTAATTGCTTTAGCAAGTTGCTTCATTTTATTGTTTATGGTTATTTGTTCATTTTTTTCCTTTACATCCACAGCGGGAGGAATTTCTCCAGTATTCCCAGTACATCCGCTCTAAACCAGACAAGGATTCACCGCTGGTCACGCAGGCGGCTGACTTCTTTAGGGTAAGAACAGACACACTTCTCCTTGTCGCTTAAATTGTTTTAGAACTATAAAGCAAGAGATTCATAGTTCGTTTCCCTTTCCAAACATACCACCACATCAATAATTTCACCTGAGAAAAAATGACAGTTTTTCATTTAATATTAACTTAAAACATGAAATTTGGGACACACACACACACACACACACACACACACACACACTCACAATGCAAGAGTATCAGTCAGAGTCCTTTCTTGAGCTCAAGCACAAACCAATCAAAGAAGCTTTATTTGTCAGTGGCAGCAATTAAGCTATATACGGTGATGCTAATTATACGTTCAGTATAAGACCAGAAAAGCCAATTAAAGGCAGATTATGGAGAAAGTAATTTGAGCATCCAAGCCACAATTAACTAAAACTAATCCAAAAACAACATGATGAGATTACCGCCAGGACTTTAACAGAGACAGATCAGAGCGCCTGAGATCTCTGAGGGGGTGCTGCAGCTCGGATCGCCACCAGGTGGCAGTGTGCACTCATGCTGGCCCAGCCTGCCGCTGTCACAGCAGCTTGAACACATGGCAGATAATTGTAACAGGCAGGTTTATGGTTATGGTAATGGCTATGGAATGGCATGCAGGCTGAGGGTGATCATTGTAATGGAGGTGGAAACAGACGCAATCTGAGGTTTAGCTTGTTGCTGTCGTTTTGTTTGTTTTAAGGCGATAAGGGATTTCTAAATTAATCTCCTGTTAGGAGCAGTTTATTTTGAATAGATTAAACGGAAGAGTCCCAACTGCAAAAAACATCTATTAAGTAAATGTTTTGGTTTTACGTTCCTATACAGAACACATAATATAGTAACCCTTAAAAGCAAATAAGCTCCCAAAATCAACTTTATGTGTGCGTAGCTGATTTGTCTCTTCAACACAAACAGTATGCTTTCAGTTTAGATCTATTTTACAGTATAAAAAAACATTTCATGATGTATTTCGTAAATAGTATAAATAACAAGAATAACAGAAAACCATTTTCTGTTATTTTTTAATTTTTAAAACTGTTTGAGGGATCCATTTTAACATGACTAACATGACCTAAACTACACATTCTTTGCTTTTGTATTAAAGCAAAGAATGTTCCTGGACAAACACAATTATACTGGAACGTCGTCATGGTCTCTTCTGCTTGATGGTTTCTTCATTTGAAACCTTTTTCTTATTTTATTCTCCGCTGATGTTTCACGTAGAAACGTCCATTTCCTGTTTTAAATTTATATCTATTTTCTAATAAATAACCACACATTCCAAACATTTTAAGGTCTTAAAGGTTTAGTGTAAACCACTATGTTATCGAGACTAAAGGTTGTTTACAAGGCAGAAGCAAGTCCACATTGGTGCAGCTCTTATTTCGACAGGGGCCAAAACCAACCAAGACTTCTATTGTCATGTTGACTTTGGGCTGGTGTTTACATTCAAGGCAAAACATGAAACATGTTCTAAGAATGGAAGAAATGAAGTGAAAGAGTTTTAAGACATCGTTATATTACCCACTACGTTAACTCCATGAACTGCCTTCCAACTTCTAACAGCACTTCACATCAGAACTAAGCTTTTCGTTAAAGCCCTTCAAATTTCATGACTGAGTCTACATTTACTGCACGTTCGCTGCAGATCTTAGCCGCCCCCAAGCCAATCCATATCCAGCTCTAACTCTTTAATTTGTTCCTTGAAATGTTCCTGGGGAGCTTCTGATGGGTGGCAGACACGATGCCGTGTCAGCGAATACTGTTTTCACGTTCGATCTGGAGCAGCATTTTAGTTAGGAAGTGTTAGACAGTGACACCGACAAACTAGAACCGTTCCTAATTGTTAAACCAAAGCGCAGACAGAAGTGGCATTTACTCTGTTTCAATGTTTCTTGCTCTTGTCGACTCTGTCGTTCTTCCCTTCCGAAGTCCAAACTCCCCCTGGCCTCCCCCCTCTCCCCGCTGTCGTTCCCTCACTGCCTGCAGGCTCCCATTCAGAGGCTGGATCAGTACTGTGAGGCCCTGGAGGAGCTGGGGGGCTTGAACTTGGCCTCGGACTCCGCCCTCTCCGTCCTGAGACACGCCCAGCGGCACGGCGAGGACCTCAGGGCCAGTGACCTCATCGTCGGGTGTCCGGTGAGTGCGCCTGTCCCACTTTTTAAGTCTGCGACTGTCAAGTCCCACTTTCTTTTCTTAGATAGAGAAACCTAAATAATTCTGATGAGGTCAGGCCAGGAGGAGGGAGGGGGATGTTTTCACTTCAGTTATTACTCATTTTCGTTCAGCAAATAAAGTACATGTAGGTATTTACTAGCTCCAAAATGTTTAAATACTTTATTCATACCTGATGTATGCCTACCTTTTATGTTACACCTAGAAACTCAGAAATATCAATAGTATATGCATAATTTTATGTGATACAAGGAACCACAGAACTGGGGAATAGAAAGACGGATATTTTAATTTACCATGTTTAGAAAGGTAAATCTGAACAGTGTGGCATGCATTCAGAATTCACAATTTTGCAACTTTTAGAAGCACCTTTACCAAAAACAACTACAAGTCTCCAGTTTGCTAACCCAATCAACTGTAGATGTGGGTATTCAGTCTTGAAAATGAACCTTCATCGCTCATCCCATCAACTCTGACCAGCTTACTTGCTGTGAAAGAAAAAGTCTCCCCAAAGCATGATGCTGCCACCACCATGCTTCACTCACACACAGATAGCCAGAAAAATACATTTAGAAGGACAGGCGAACCGACCCCTAGGTTATTCAGACACAAGATAATGTACGTTATTTAATAAATGAATTATGTAGAATTGTTGCTGTGTGTATAGTACATATTAGATGATGTATTTGTGTTTGTTTATGTACTTAATTAGGATGTAGATACTGTAGTTGTGTATTAAGGTGTATGTTTGGGGTTACTCCACATAGGAATTTACTTTATTATATTACGTAATAAAATTTCCCTTAAATGTATGTGTGCTCAAAATCCTTGTACCTCAACTGAGGACTCTGCATTGACTTCCATTCATTTGAGTAAATTGATTAATGACTAACCTTGACATTTTCTTAATCCCAACTTTTACATGGTTATTCCTAAACCTTATCAAAATTAAATTCACACCATACCACAGAATCTAGTTGGTGGAGCTCAGTACACGTTTACAAAGAAGGACCAGAGAAATATTCTCCTGAATTATTTCCTTACCACTTACCTGCCTTAAAAAGAGATATAGGTTACACTACTTCAGTTGAAATACGTCAGATATGAAAACAAACAATATTTCATAACATCCAATGAAAAAATGAAAGGCAGGAATACTTTTCTATAGTACGGGAATAGAAGCCAAGCAAATGTTTTAATAATTATACATCTGAAAACCGTTATTTAAAACCGTCTATTGTCCTCTTGATAGAAAGGAAACATTCAAAAGCAGTCATTTGAAAGCTTTATTTTACTTCATTGATTTTGCAGGCCCACCTTTTAAAACGTACACCTGGAGAAAAGTGAGGGCTGAGGGATTCAAATGTGAGATAAGATGTTATTTTTCATATTCAAGCCATAGAAACGTTTGCAGCCTACACGGCTAATGTGGATTTTTCTCAACATATTTAGGCTTTATAAGAAAATATTTGGTAAAAAAACATTTCCTCTTGACCTTCACATTGTTAGTCTAATGCAGCACTCTCATTCAGAAGAGTTGGACTCCCACACACACACGGAGGCACGCACACACACACACGCACGCACACACACACACACACACACACACACACACACACACACACACACACACACACACACACACACACACACACACACACACACAAACAAACAAAATTTATATATGAGGGGAGAGATTAGTAGAGCACAAACACTTCCACTGAGCCACTTCACGTTGACAGCTCTCCAGGTAAAAAGTGATTGTAAGTGTATGTGAAGCCTCACTTGTATAATGATGACACCCCCGCCCCCACAATCACCTCTCCAGAGTTTTCAAAAATGAAGCTGCATGTCAGTGAATCGCCTTATCTCTTTATTCGGCTTCGGCCGAGAAACGTTCGTGTTGCTCTCACTACTTGTTTGCTCCTTTGCAAACCCGGTGTCTCGTCCTAAAGGAACGCTATACAATTTTTGACTTCATGATTGTCTCTCTGCCTTTGTTAGGAGTCCCAACAGCACGGGAAAAACTCTCAGCCCTGTAATTGACGCGAACAATGAAATCACATTTTTTTTTCTTTTTTTTTTCCAACAAAAAGACGTGACTCATCTGGCCAATTAGAGCAAAGATCCAACAGATAAAAAAGGGGCCTGTGAGAAGGCAGCATATGCCAGCATAGAAAGGCGATGGAATAATAATACTGCTTTGTCTTTTTCTTTATTGGATTGTGAACAAGGCCTTTCAATCTTTACAGAAGGAATGTTTTTTTGAATGCCAAACGAAGTAAATTGGTAGCAGGAGCGGCGATGGGTGCAAGGACCGGATTTGGTAGGAGAACAAAAGGACTTTTGACAGAATTAGAATCAGACTTATTGGCCAAGATTGTGTGCACAAACAAATAATTAGCATACAAACATTAAGTATGAATATATATATATATATATATATATATATATATATATATATATATATATATATATATATAT
>JAVLVB010000465.1:395243-405247 GCA_032876305.1 Orestias chungarensis
TAATTGCATTTTGTGATCTTCCTGCTAATAAAGAGTTTATTTAAGAAAAGGAAGTAGGTGGAAGTAGGTGGAAGTAGAAAGCCATGGAATAGAATATACCTGCCTGTTTTACTTCAGAAACCAAATATACCATGATATTCAATAACAAACACAATAAAAACCATCTTAGCACTACTACAGGAGCAAGTCTAGGTATTTTCTTGCCCCCAGTCTTGGGGTTACACCCACTTGGCACAAAGGGAGATGGCGAATTGCGTGTCAGATAGCATTACGGCTAAATGTTTCGACTTCCTTAGATGTATTTTCTTTTGAATATTTCCACAGAAAATTTACGAGTTTTTTTAGGTAATAATTTGAAATATAACTTCGACAGAAAAATCTCAGAATAAATAGGTCCATTTTACGGTTTGACAAATAAAAATCTGACAAACTTGATGTGCTTTTTTTATTTAGAGCCTTTTTCACTAATCCCCCTAAATAACATCCAGTTTAACGTTTGGCTCTCAAAAGTCAAAACTAGTTCCAACAGTCCACCTCTGTCCCTTCACTAAAAGCTGTTCTTGTAAAACCTGTTACTTGTGGATTTAGTAAACTAACCATATCGTGAAGACAGAGGACACAGAAGAAAGGTTAGGAGAAAGCTTTAAAGAAGTTTAAATCAGGATTGGTTTGTGGAAATATTGCAAGCTTTGAACATCTCACAGAACTGTGTCCAATCCATTACCCGAAAATGAAGAAGAACTACACAACAACTAAACCTGGCAAGAAAATCATAGGTGAGATCCTCACATTTAGGTAAAAGAATCTATCGCGGTGATAAATATCAGCCGCATTCTCCAAAAATCTGGTAAATAAGAGAAAGAAAGTTCCAATGAAAGAAAATCATTGGAAGTCCCTTGTATTAATGTTTGTCTATAATCTGTTTTATTTACCTATTTATATGTTATCTATCTATTGCAGAAAAATACCACAGCTCTCACATGTACAAAAAAAAATTGCATGTGAAAACTACGTACCACATGTTGAAGTAGTCACATGAAATAACCACTGCTTTACATGTGGATTTTGAACATGATACATAAAAAAAATAATTTAAAAAAATAATTTAAAAAAAATATATATATATATATGATTTTACCCTGTTTAGTGTTCCATTTACATTTGATCACATATTTCTCACATGTGGAAAAATGTGGAAAAAATGTTGTACACATTTAAAACCGTGGCTGTTTGTTTTTTGTAAACATGTGGTTTTTCATGACTTTGCATTTATATCATGGATTTAAAGGCATACCCCAAATATGACGAAGGAAGTTTACTTTTCGGTCCTGTGATGTCCTGCGTGCAAAACACTGTGTATGTCCGCAATGTAACACCCTGAGCAATACATCACCTTGATGTAACACAATGCAGGCAGCATTATGCTGTGGGGATTATGTTTGTTAACAGAGAAGCTGGTTGTTGGGGAGATATATAGAAATGAATACAGGGCAACACAGAAAGGAAATCTGTTAGCTTTGCCTTTCAGCTGGAGTGTGACCCTAAATATGCAACCAGAGACCCCCTGTGGCCAAATACAAAAGCATGCCACACTTCAGATTTCTTATTCTATATTTTAAAAAAAACTTCAGTCAGTCACAGAACGTTGCACGGCCCTGCATCTCATTGGATCCAGAGTTTCTGCTTGTAATGCACATTCACAAGAAGAAAGAGTTCGAGCATACATCGCATAATGTTTACCCCTGCACCTCTTGTTTGATTGTGCCTGCAGTGGCTGGCCGTAACATCCAGCCGTAATTGAAAAACGAGCTTTTCGGACACAATAATTGAATTTCTTTGTCTTTGAGCCGCTCGTAGCGGCGGATCAATCTCCAAACAGAAAACGTATTATCCTCCTGTAAAGTTAATGTGGCTGATGAAATCACTGTAGGCAATGCACCGAGCAGCCCTCCCATTCATTTGCTGTTATATTTGTTCAGTCAGCGATAACAATTCACACGTCCTGAGCTAAAAATCTCCTCTGAGTATATTCTGTTCGCTTTACTTATGCAACATTAAAAATGAATCATTGTAACATGCACCTAAACTGTCCAAATTATCTTTTTTTGGGGGGGGTTGACTGGATCTTTGTTGATCTTGCAGACAAAAAAGCCAATTTTTGGCCTTTTGGCAGAATTGTAAATTCAAAATAACCACTAATTTCTGAAAAGAGCATAAAAATATTGAGAGACAGAGACATGATATAAATAGATATTCACAACAGCTAGCGAGCACTCTCATAAATCTGCCTCTTAAATACAGGGCATTAATGAAGAATGTTCATGAGAGTCAGGGGGGGAAGTAGAAAAAAAGGAGCTTCCTCTGCAGACTGCTGCCGTTTAACCATCAGCATCCGATGCAGCAATCGTTCAGCTGTTAAATACAATTCCTCTGATTTTAGACCCACTCAATCTCTGAAGGAAACACTTTCCCTGGAGCATGAAGTAATTCCCACCCCACTAACACCTCGATGCAGTGCACATTCTGGCCACCAGGTGTCTCGTTGAGCAGATTTAAGGCCTTGGAAATCTCCTCAGGGGCAAAAACCAGTGTTAGAAAATCAGTCTTAGAGATTAAGGGGTAAAAAAAAAAAAAAAAAAGTAGTTTGTTTCATTTCTGGTTTCCTGTAAGTGTGTCTAAAAAAAAAAGTTAGTATTCTAATAATCATTTAGTTTTTCATTTAAGCACATGCGTTTGTTCCAATACAGTATTATTGCAAGGAGAGGAAACATTTCTAAAATAGAATTGTGGGGGGAAAAATGCATTTTAAAGCCGAAAGATTTCCCAATCAAAATAAACATTTTAAAATCTGAATACAACAGCTTTTTTATATACAGTTTGCTATTATTTTATAATTTGGTGCAAAACGCAGAAACACAACACAAACCCTTTAACAAACAAAAGTGTGTGTGTGTCTGGAGGGGGGGGGGGTTACACTCAAAGCTAACATTTTGAGTGTAATATAATGTTTCTGTAATTTCAAAACAGCAAAACACTTGAGCAAATTACATCTAAATCTCAATTTGAAAAACTAAACTGCAGGAAAATTGGCTCAGCTATAACATACAATGTAAGAGAGCAGGCAACCAAATACTAAACATGTTGCCTGGGACGTCTCACTGTGGGGCATGTTCTCCGCTCACCACCATCTTGGAAACATGTATTTTTGTGTGCCGGAGACGCTCAACGTGTGCCATGTTTTGATTGTCCTTCGTCTGCCTCAGTCCACAGTAGCTGCTCAGACTCGTCGTCTGTCGGCAGTCAGAAGGAGGGGGGATCCCCGGCGTCTGCTAGGGACCCCAGGTCAAGCTCCGGATCAACAAGCTATTCACAGGTGGGCCCACAGTTTACACACGGAACCGCAGTCGTCCTTCGGTGAATGAAAGCAGTTTTTATGTCTAGGGATTACTCAACACTTCCAACATGCTAATATTTGAATTTAGGAAATTATAAATATCTGCATTTTTTTTTCCTTCTGTGCCGGAAATAGAAACATCTGGGTTTCACGGGAAGCTGTCTAGAAGTGTTTGGGCTGTTAATGTTTCTCTCTTAACAGCTGAGGATCTATCAGAGTGCAGTTCTCAGCTCCAAACATGGTCAAAGTCAGGATTCAACACCAGTACAACCATTAAAAAACAACAGATTGGGACAGAGAAAGCAGCTCCAATTTCAACCAGATTCTGTGTTTAGAACTTTTTCTCATTTTTTTCCTGTGTTTTTATTGGAGTATAATGTAATAGGACAACCAAAACCATCCAATCTTAACCATTTTAAGGAATAGAAAAAACGAAAATGTGACATGTTTGTTTTTTAACCCCGCATTTTGAAGTCATGCCTGAGATTTCTAATTCAATGTTTATTTAAACTGCATCTGGGCCACTTTAACACAAAACGATCTAAACCTCTACCTTTGTGTTTAAGGCCTTCTTGAGTTTTTTAATAAGGTCTCCTGCCCTTGCTGATTGTACCCCAGATCATGATGCTGTCACTGCCACGTTTTACTCTGGAAATGATGTTCTGCAATCTAAAGGCAGTGTCCTCCACTGAAAAGGATAAACACCTTTTGTTTTGCAAACCTGAGGAAGTTAGTCCATATTTTACTTTTCCATCAACCTTTTCTTATGTGATACGATGAAATACGCGTAAACCCCCCCCCAAAACAAACCTTGATGGAAACTGTGGTTTAATGTAGTCCCAGTGACTTTATGGTCCCAGGACTGTTTGACTGAGAGTGTCTGTTTAGGTGAAAAAGTCAGTCATTATGACCTTCAGTCTCTATATTATAATAGATTACCCCTTTGTCTGATGTTCTTTTTTTAAATATGTCGCCATTGTCAAACCACAAAGGCGCTTTCCATATGTCTGTGAAGCTGAGACACAACCCTCGTCTTTAGCTGTGAGCACACACACTCACACACACACACACACACACACACACACACACACACACACACACACACACACACACACACACACACACACACACACACACACAAACACCCACACACAGATTCCCCCCGATCTCCTACTCCAGCAAACAGAATATGACAGATTGGCAAACAGACTGCGCCGGGAACAGATTGACGGACAGACGGACAGAACGGATAAGGGCAAACACGCTGGCAGCGATGTGCGCATATCCGACAACAGGTTGAAGACGCCTTTGGTGCGCACCCCTAACACAGAATCTAAGATCTTGTTGTTTTTTTGTTTGTTTTTTGCCCAGCAGAGTCATTCTCCGTCTACAGCTGTGTGACTGTCATCTCAACAAGAGTGAGTTTTCATTTGAGTCTTCATCATCTCCCCTGTTGCCGTTGCTCTCTATTTTTAATAGATGCTCGTGTTGCTTAACTCGTGCGATGTTCACTTTGGGAGGTCGCGCGTTTTGACCGTTATCCATTGATAAACGTCTGTTTCTTATGGTTTCTCAGGAAGCGGAAACTGCACTCGGGACCCTTTCGGGACGTCCATCATCTCTAACCCAAGTCAAACTGGACTTCACAGACTCCATCCGAACTTCACCAGCAAACCGGCGCCCTCTCTGGTACCCTTCAACCCTCCTACAAGAGTGCAAACAATGCCAGAGGGGGGGTGGGATTAGCCGCAGCTGCACTGCTCTGCATCCAAACGGGATCAGAAATTGCCCCCTGTTTAAACCATGACAAGCACCAGCGGGGCTCTCCGGCGCTCCGCCATTTTGGGTCTGCCAGTCTCAGCTGCTGGCAGAGTCATGGACACCGAAGGCACTTCAGCTGCACAGTGCTGCCATTGTCTGCTCCGCTACTCCCCACTAGGCCAAACCACTTGGTCTGAACCACTGACTGGCCGACTGTGCACATCACATGCTCTGGCATTTGATAATAAACAGGAAGTAATGTGCAGGGTGTGAATGAGGGATCGCAGATTTAGGAAGTACTTTATCACCCTCATAACGCTCAATAGAGGAGTGTACGGCTGTCTATTTTTTCATTTCTTTTCTTATTTTTTATAATCTTGAGTGTGGCTTGGGTTAGGTGGGATTAGATCTATGTAAATTAGACAAGCGCACTCACACAGACACACACACTGTCCACCCCGACACATGCAGTCGCTCTTATTGTTATCAGACAGTGGAGCACTGTTTACATTCACATGCGCTCCCCTCTCTTGCACACATACACACACGTTGCCCAGCTCAGAGCCTGGTACAGTGACTAAATGAGAGGAGCTTACATCTGAATACTTAGAGATGATGAAAAACAAACGTGGTTTGTAGTTTCATATCCGTTGGAGCGTGCAAGCAAATTACAGCTTTTTATGAACAATGACTAAGAAATGACAGCAATGATAGCATTTAGTCTTTGTTTAGGTGTAAGTAACAGTGTGTCAGGATTTTCGATTACCCCCTTACAGATTTTTTTGGTGACACTTTAATGTTTCAAATCACGCGAACTCCGTGCCACATTTACACAACAGGTCCTGATTTTTGTTCAAATATATATATTTTTGTTTGTTTTGTGGTGGGCTGCCATCAGACCTTTGTGCGAGTAGCTCATGATCCCAAGGGTATGAAGAAGAACATAGACGTCACAAGGCAATGGAAGTGACAATGGACGTTTGCAGATCAACGTTAACGTTGTCGAGGAATGTTGGCCGACGTTATCGAAAAAAAGACGACAAGACGATTTGGGGAGGAATGACAAGACGAAGGAAGCTAAGGAAAAAAGATCACACAGCTCGGCACTGCTTGCTTCGTCCATTTTTACGTTCCGATTAGCCACGTCTGGCTTGTTCTGGTGCAGAATTAGATCGGAAAGGGGTCGATATGGGTCGCATATGGGCAAAGAAAAGGGTTTCAGGTGTCATTTGAATTTAGGCTTCTATACTGGCATTGTTTGAAACAGGTTTCAGTTACTCTAGAGGTGTTCTAGGCGTGCATGGACAGATAACAACGGGAAATGGCTGACAGGTTTATCTGCCACTTAACCTGTTCAGTTCAGCGCAACGTTCGACAAGAAACATTTGGCTCTTCCATGAGCAAAATGAGATGGAGTTTGAAGGTCAAAGCCTATGTGTGTTTCAATGACATGCTAAAGTCACAGCGCCATCTGGTGCGTTGGCGGTCTCGTCTAGACACCGTCACCGTTTGAAAACCCCAGAGACGTTCCAGACAGCGGCCTTGTGGAAATGCAGCGAGGGACTTATCCAGGGGAAACAACAAAACTTGCGTTTGAATAAGAACGAAATCGACTGGAAAAACTTTTGTTTGTTTTTGTTTTGATGTTTGAAGATTTTGACACATGCAAGCATAAAGCAGAAGAATCTGCAAGGGGGGCCAAGTACTATTTCACAGCACTGTTAATTACCAACCTCTTGGTGCCTTAAACATTTCCCTCAGTGTACTGAGACAGACTTTATTGTAAGATGCCATATTCTAGATGCCAAAGGTATGAATGGGTGTCGGTGCAATGTTTGTTTGTGTTCCAAACAATATTGACTATTCCTGTTGTCTGCACTTTCCATAAAATGGAGGAACGTGGATCAATACATTTGCTTTTTTCGTGGTTTGCAGGTTCATATTCTCTCAGCTAGCAGACACGAGCAACATCTGGACATTTTTAAAGAGCTATATACAACTAATATGGATAATGACAGTATTACGTGTTTACAAGAAGGTTGTTGCAGAATGTTAACATTTCATTTGGGTTTGAGTTTTGGGGGGTTTTCCTTTCCTGACTTTCAGGAATTCACAGGAATAGTTTCCATACAGCAAATTCACAGGTCGAAGAAAGCAGTTAGCTTGTGTTTAAGTATTTATATATTTCCATTACTACTATGCTATTTAAACATAACTATAACTACATTTATTGCTAAAGATAACCACACATCAGCACTTCTAAAGATCTCAAATATCGAAAAAGGAGAAATATTAAAAATGGTACAAAACAAAATCAGAAAACTCTGTTGCATGAGTAAAAATGATTATTTTTTTCTTCTTTATAAGTCAAACAGAAACATTTTTTGTTTGTTTTAGACTTCCTAAATGCAGATTTTTTTTATTTTTATTATTTCGATTCATTGTAATAAAAGCAGAACTCGTGAGGTGGAAGGAAGAGGACGCGTGGTTTTCATATTTTTCCTGCTTTTACAAAGAAAATTTCACCTCTGCCCAGCTTCTCCATCCCTTGTAGAGCTGAGGGATTTATTATTGATTATTAAAATGTTCTGTTTTTGAAAATAAAATGTTTGGAAAACAGTTCCCATAGTGATGACTTTTCCACACTTTCTATGTCCCCTTGTGCTAAAACCGCTTTCTTCTCGGCGGTTTCCTTGATGCTGTCGGTCTATAAATCCAGTGTATCCATACATTTGTGGATGGTACATCATTTTTGTTATTATCATCACCAACCTGTCAGTTTAGTAGTAAAATTATGTCTCGTTAAGTTCCAATATTTATTCAATTTATGATTTTTTATATTTAACTTTCAAATGTCCGTTTGGCCTTCATGACCCTGTTTGGTCACCATTCCCCACTTTTACGTCTTAAGGTCTCTGCTTGTACTGGAGCATGAGAGTAAAAGGCTCTAATTATAATTTCATGTTAAACTTTTTACATTTTTTTGTTAGTATAAGAGTTTATTTCCTCCAACTTATCAAATATTCATTCATTTGTGTTTGTGGGTCCAACAGAATCGCTACAAAGTAAGTAGAGTTTAAAAAAAATATATAATTTATTTCAAATACGATAAAATGCGGACAAGTTTAATGAGGTATGGAAACATTTTAAATGCTTATAAGCAGTTGGAACATGTTAGAGAAATAAAATCCCAAGAGTTCAATCGTGCAAAGCTTGATTTAAATTTTTTTTAAACCAGGGCGACATCGTCGTTTTCTCAAGGTCTGAAATACGTGATACAAGCCCGGCATCTCGGTCGCCATCCGTTAACGCGGAAGGACACAATGTGCCTAAAAAGCCTCCGATGGTGTTTCATGCCGCAACAAGCTTGTCCTTCGTTGACTGAAGCATGTGAAAAATTCATAGTCCTGTCATGTGTTTGCGTCAGAGCAGCTTCTCAGAGAAGGATGAAAAACATTCAAATTACTCTATTAATTAGGCCTCGCATTGATTCCACACCACTATTACCCCCTCATTCTTTGTAACTCATATATTTGTTTCTTTTTCTTTCTGCTCCATTAAATAGCGGAATTGCTTGGTGGAATTTCTTTGTGACGCTCCAGTGGAAATATGTGTTCAGCGCGTACACATATTTGCGGTACACGTTGACCTTGCCGCTCTTCGGCTGAGACAGATCTGGGATATGATGAAAATCAGACTTCTGAATTCTATATGTCCCGTCCAAATGAATCCTATAAACAAAAACACATGGTGACGAACCAACAGTTTAGGCTTGATTTGCTCCCGGTTAGCGCTTCAGACATCAACGCATGTCCTTATACGGACTTCTTCTCCGTTTTTTAATTGCACAACAAAACCATGCAGGCGGAATCGTTTCATATATACCAACGTTGTCGACCCTTTCCTTTTGAGAGTTCTCCCAACCTCCATAACCAGGGATAAAAATAACCTCCTGGTTTCTGCAACACTTGCTGTAAACCTATTAATAGCTATTTGTTACACCGCTGGCTGCTATTTAAATACTCGGATATGTAAATGGAGCGACAAAAATGTGGCGTTTCTTAAAAAACAGATGTGGCGTAAATGGAAGCAACGCTTCGTTTTTTTTTTGCTTTTGCTGTTTTCATATGTCATGTTTGAGGTACGCGCTCGCTGGGGGCAGGAGAGGCCGGCGCCACGTCTCATATCTGCATCCGAATTGAACGGTTGCAAATGGCTATCGAGCCGTTTCTCGATCAATACGTAATTTGTCGGCTTGAAGAAGTTGGCGCTCTTCGAGGCCCTTGGCTGTTTGCTTTGTATTGGAAGCGACGTAATAAACGCCATCATTCATTTGCACCGCAGCGTCACGTCTGTGAGCAGGATTATTGTGAAAGAAACTTTTTTTTGTTTGCTTGCTTTCACCCATTATGACAAACTCGGCCGGATGTTTGCATTTCTTGTTGGAAACGCGTTCCTTTCCGTCTGGTTGTTCTTTTGTATTTCCGCGTTTCTGAATTGAAAGCCGGACTTGAAATTTTAAAGCGTCTCAATTGAGCCTGAAGCTTTTTAGGGTTTCTTTCTCTCTCTCTCTCTTTCTTCCTCTCGCAGGCCTAACATGGGGCCTCGTAACCTTGTAAGCCCTCGAAACTCGCCGTAATGAGTGTGTGGTCTCCTCTGTGGAAGCCAGCTGTGCTGCCGCGGCCGCACAAAAAGCCCGAATGATTAGATAACTACAGTACAGAGCCATATCAAATAGTTCCAGGGATCAAATTCCCTTAAGGAGGGAGGGCAGCCTCAGAGTCCATCTGTGCAGGCGAGGGGCACTGAGGGAGGAGTGGGAGATAAAGTAAAGAGGGTGAGGAGGGGG
>JAVLVB010000465.1:420376-432175 GCA_032876305.1 Orestias chungarensis
GATAGAAGTCGTAGCCTTTGACTTCACTGTGTAGGAATGTTGCCTGTGGAATTGTGTTATTCCATCATATTGGGGGGGGGTCTTCCAACATTTGGAGTCCGTTTAACCCTGTCACTTTTCTGGTGGCGGGGTCTACAGATGGCATGTAATTTGACCCATCATAAGGGATCAGACAGATTCCATGTGTCTGAATGTTTTTTTTAGTTGTTGTATTCCATGGAACTTCCTGGCTGAAGTGACACCTGATCACATCCCATTTGTCCAAGTGTGCACTAAAAGTTTCGTCATACTCTGTCGTACTTTGTGTATTTATGTCAGCCGCACTCGCTGTCCGTCGACAAGCGTACCCAATGCCTACGTTTCTCTTGACAAATTACTTTTTACCTACAACTTTGGCTTCAAGCTTAAAAAATTGGTAGTTTACACTTCGATTGGAACCTTTTTACCAGCTGAACAGTTTCCTGTGTGGCCATAAGGTCATATCAAAGCATCTTAATATCCATGTATTTATCCAACTGTCATTCAAATTGAAAAAAACAAAGAAACTTTAAAATTGTCTCAAAAATCCAAATAAAAAAGGTATGTTTCCATTTACGGTATTAAAGGAAATAAACTGGGCTACACACAGGGTAATTACCTCTGTTTATGCGTGGCTGTAATAAACAGGTTGTACTCGAAAAGGTCTGCCTCATCCAAACTTATACATGAAAATGTGTAAGTTGTTCTGAATACTTCAAAATCCACATAAAAAGTTATGATGGAAATACGGCTAATTAGATTCAATTGCGCACTTTGACTACATGTTGTCAGACAGATTCTATTTTAGTTTTTCTTCGTGTGGTCAAGTGCGTTTAATTTGCTATTCTATTGAGGCAATTACTCATTTAACATATAGCCAGGTTAGTTTAGCCTGATATTAAAATGGATTTAATCCTACACTATTCAGATGTGATAAGAAATCTGTGAGGATACCCATTTGTCTTGGAATTCGTTACCATAGCCTATTTCCATACATGGTCCCTATTCATATCTATATCAGATAGTTTGTCACATGTTATTCGACTTTTTGCATCATTGATGTGAGACATGCGTCACAATCTTGCACTAGAAGAAGCCAGACATGGTAAACGAAGGCTAACTTAAGCAGCGGTGAATCTTTCTTGATCCATTACTACTACTCTATGTTGTTCTTCTGGGCTCGCGGGTTGCTATGGGTTCGTAACACAGAAGTTTGATGGAGGCCGCATGTAATTTGTATGAACAACCACGCAAAAAAACCCCGGAAAAATAAAAAAAGGTTGGATTTTAGAAAAAAGTTCAGAATTGATCATCGAGACCTGCTGTGAGAACGTAACCTTTCACAGCTCTGTATGTCATCTCCTTTTATCGATC
The DNA here is from genome assembly GCA_032876305.1 of Orestias chungarensis. Lineage (NCBI taxonomy): Eukaryota > Metazoa > Chordata > Actinopteri > Cyprinodontiformes > Cyprinodontidae > Orestias > Orestias chungarensis. Next base: position 421,769 of record JAVLVB010000465.1, read on the forward strand.
ACTATTTCACATTTCAGCAACCCCAGGGCACGAGTTACCCTCGTCCAGACTCTTATCCGGCTAAAATGGTTGATAACATTTACCCAAACCGTCTCTGTATGACAGGGTTTGGGTGATTAAATGATGGCGGAGATGATTTTGCACCACTGTTCTCACACATGACAAAAAAACAAAAGTGAAATTCTCTCACACCCTGATATTTACATTTACATGCCACATCTAGCTCACATGTACAAACCTGCACTCATTGGCTTCTCTTTAATACTGTTGGTATTTAGACAGTGTCATCAAAGCCTCCCTGAGATAAACTTGTCAGAACATATTGCCCTCTCGCTCCTTTTGTCAACTATTTACCCGGGATGTTAAGTATGACTCAGCAACCCTTCCCCCATCTCTGGGTAAATGTTTAAGTCAGCTGGGGTCATCCGTACATAAACCATTTTAATATGCTATGATTTTTAGAACAAGGGTGATGTTGGTGGTGGAGTCATCAGTTACCTCATTGCCCACAAAGTTACGCTGCAATTACTGTAATGAGAACATTATTGCGCAGCTTAAACCGGCAGCACCGGCGCTTTTAAGCTGTCATTACCTTGTGTCATTACACTCCCACATGAATGCTGGGAATTTCAGCACAGAAGATCAGCAAGAGTGTGGGTGAATCCCCATCAGCCCCCCAAACCACACACACACACACACACACACACACACACACCACCCAGCCATCGTTTTCATGTACAGTACCTTGGTAAACTCACTGTGTATATCAGTGGTGAGCACCTTCGATTTTTTTATCCGCTGAAAATAAATCTAAACGTGCAAAATTCAATCAAAATGAATTAAAAGTGGAGTTTGTTTAAGATAAATTATCTGTAAGCATTTAAAAAAAGTGAAAAAGTCTCGGTTGGCTCTCGACTAAAGGTTGGTGGATGTGGTTCTATTTACAACAGTTTATCTGAATACGGAAACCTGGTTATTAAATGTGGAGGTAATGTCTGCGAATGTCTGACCGTAAACTATAAAAAAAAACATCCAATGAATATCACATGTGAAAAATAAGATTTGAAAAACCGTTTACCACTTTTGAAGTGATAAGTCACATGAAAAAAACCCAACATAAACATTATTCAAAAAACAAAACCTGTAAAACAGATTTTTACATGTATCTGACTAGCCCACATGTGAATAGGACACATGAACAAAATTCTTGATTACATGCGAAAAAGGTGACCCACATGCGCATAAACGTGACCATGTGTGAACTTGATTCTTAATGTAACTTACGTCACTTCACGTGTGATTTTCACATGTATAATTCGAGATGACTTACATGTGAATCACCTTGAAACATGGTAGTAGCAGCATCATGCGGTGGGGTACATTTTCCTAGCATACCCCTATACATTTAAAGCTGCAGTTACACCAATAAGTACTTCTACTAAGTGTTGAGACAGAGGTGCTAAGTATAAGTGCACGCCACACTTTCAAGATCTCAGTGGAGAAAATTTAGAAAAATCAACCTTTACCTGAAGTCTGACCAGCTTTTTTTGTAGTAATTTACAACCACTTCTAAGGTTTTGCATTAATATTAGATATTGATTTCATTTCGGGGTGAATAATATGAGTGCATCCCAGACTTTTGCAGATTTGTATCAGCATTTTCCAAGTTCCGCCCCGACAAGGAATAAATAAACGTAAAAGGATTATTTTTGAAGCAGTAGGAAATGCAATGAAAAAATAAATGAAAATAATAATCAGTGGTGTGAATACTTTTGGGAAGTGCTATGTCGACATCCTATTAAACATTTTTATTCCCCCCTGATATCCCCTGTCTTCCTTTTCCACCGACGGGCCTCTGGAAGGGCAGACGATGACCACGTCTGGAGGCTCTTTGCTTCTTTTGCGCATTCCTTGCTTCATTTGCACCTTGTGTTGTTTTCTGTCACTGCTCCCCCCCGATTCCAATCTAATTTCTGCCCCTCCCCCCACCCCCCTTTCCCTTCCCTTCCCTGCATCCTTTGCTGCACCTTATCGCCCGCTCTCAATCTATCCAAATTTTCTTCATTGGCATGACAGGGACCGGTGGTTGGCGACAGCCGCCGTCACGGCGGAACAATGCCCTGCGACGCTGATATTCATATGATAATAGCATCAGACCTGAAAGTGCGGAGACGTCCAGGCTCCTCCTGCATTCTGTCCTCCTCCTGCTCCGTTTTATCTGTGTAATTGCTGTGTTTATTTTATTTTATTTATGAAGACTATTTTATAGATGAAGACTATAACATCTCTTCATCTTATTGTGGCACTCTCTTGCTCACCTCTGTTCCAACACGTCTGTCTTTTTTTATTTAAGCACACCCACCCGCCTCTCCCTGCAACACCATGTTGAAAATCAAATTAAGTCATTTTCATTCCCATGGCCTCTGACAACGTCGTCCTGAAGCCGCCCTGTTTGTAACGCCGTTGCATAGTTCGCTTCTCTTTCTCCTCGTCTGCCTCATTTCTCGTTTTTTTTTGTTTTGCTCGTTGCGATGTTGGCTGGGCCCAATCTACCAGCTGATATCAGCATTCCCTGGCACTCTGCCAACTGGCAACACTGCAGGAGAGAGCCAAAAAAAGGAGAAAAAAAGGAGAGAGGGAGCGAATGAAAGAAAATTAGTGAATAATAGACGACGGGAGGGTGCGAGAGGATGAGAGGGGGATGGGAGAAGTATGAATCAGGGAGAGAAAAAAGACAGACAAGAGGTGGAGGGGGAGAAAGGAAGATTGGGAGAGAAAGAACAATAATGGTGGATTAAGAAAGGGCTGTGTGTGAGTGTTCATGTGATTGATATGGGGTGATATCCCTGTGAGTCATAGCTGAGCTAAAATGTCAACTGGTTACATAGAATCTCTTTGTCATCCAGCCTCAGCGACAAACACACACACACGTCCTACAAACACATATATGATCCTGCCGCCATGCGAACGCTAACATATCTGCCACACCTGCGAGCACAGATGTTCCATTGTTTTTCCACATTGATTTATGACCTTTTGTTTTGTTGCGGGGCGCAATTCTGCTCAACTGCACTGAATGATGGGTAAAGAAAAAAACTAAACAAACCGCTTGAATGTGCATAAATCCAGTCAAACTACTTTGCACTCCGAAAAAACCGAAGAAAAAGAAATTTAGGGTGTGTATGTGAGTGAGTGAGTGAGTAAATATGCTCAATATGCTGTTTATCACACTTTACGTTTTAGCTGATGGTGTAAACTGGGGTGAAAGTCGCAGTGCGGTCAACACAATAGTAAAAAAAAAAAAAGAATTACCTAAACAAGTAGCCGTGACTAAGCAGAGTACGGGTGACGGCAACCACACCCGAGCGGAGGGTTCAAGAAATCTTGGTGCGCCGCAGCGTGTATGGTTCCCAGTGTAAGCTGAAAAAAGCTGCTACTGGTTGTGTGTACAGGAAGGGTGGGTGGGGAAGTCAAAACATCACGCGCCCTTGCTGTTTGGGACGGTCCGTGTCCTGGGGTGGTGCCCTTAACTTCTCCACAGACAAACACATATAAATACACACCGGTGCTCAATCACACTCCGGCTAATCATCCCATATGCCCTGACAGTATGCGCGAGAGTCCCACGAACACGTGCAGGAGAAGGAACAGGTGCACACCTGTTACACACTGAAGAGCACCCATGCGCTCGTACAGACGGAGGAGTAGATCCAGTGGCGGCCTTCTTTTGCAGTGCATTCATCGAAAAGTACACCAGTGCGCAGCGGTGATGGAACACATTCAAATGTCTCTACTGCAAATTGCTTTTAATCCTGTTTAGTAAAAACAAAACCACCTCCGGCTTGATGCTCTGTTCACCCACGCTCTGTAGTTAGTCTCTAAAATATAAGCTTGTGTGAACTTCGTCAGCTGGATGGAATCTCAGGTCCTAGCTTGATGTTGATATGTTATTCTTAAATCTACCAGTCCGCTGATTAGGTTTATTTGCTTATGTTGTCCACAGGAAATTGTAGAAGGAGGCTGCTTCAGAAGTGTATCCCCGGTCAGCCGAGACACTAAAGAATGGCATAGCATCACACACACTGCTGGTAAATCTGTACCCCTACCTTGTTTTCAGGATTTATAAGTTTATAGTTGTATATTTGAATACAGACATTTACAATATGTTTTGAAGCAGAAATTTTGGTGGGCGTGGGGGGGGTTTAGTGATTTTTGTCAAATCCAAACAAATCATTCATTATGTTCTTTCTGCTTGTCTTTTCTATTCACAGAGGATGGATTCCCCACCAGAGTGTGTGTTGTCTCTTGCTTGTGAGCAGCCCCAGTCTCCCCAAACGCTGCCATCTCTTGACCACAGCCCCCAAGAGTCCTCTCCTCTGCCCGACAGCCCAGTTGCCCTGCCGATCCCCAGCCCTGAAGTTTCCCCACATAGCCCTGACACCACGCCGTATTTCCCCCTCTCTCCCTTCCCCCTTAAAGAGGTCAACAACAACGACTGCCTTGATCTCGACGGAGAGGACTGTGAAGAAGAGCTGGATGGAATTCCTTCGTCTCCCACCCCAGCAGTAGCTTTGTTTCCAGGAGGAAGCACTCAAGATGCGGGATGTGTTCCCGGCTTGGATTCCTCACCACCAGATACACCATCAGCTCCGTTCCTTGGATATGGCGCCCTTGAGTTGGCCCTTTCTTCAGGGCAGGGTGGAAACTGCAGTGATGAATTAGATCTCCAACTGTTCCAGAAGGAAACTGTTACCAGGGCCACACCTGGAGCTGGAGGCTTACCCGGACCTGCCCTCAAGTTTCCCTGTCATGTGTGTGGGAAGAGGTTTCGGTTCCAAAGCATCTTATCGCTTCATGCTCGAGCGCACAGTTTGGACCGAGACCGACGAGCCTCATCACTTAACCGCACTAGACCGCCCTCATCTTCCCTGAAGCAGCACCTCAAAATCCATCAAAATCACAAAGATTTACTCTCCAATCACAGAAGTCGCTCAAATCAGCGTCTGCTGCCAAAAACTCTCATCCAGCATCTCACGGAGGAGGAGGAAATCAATGGAGAGGACAAAGGGTTAGATGAGGATTTAAAGACGGCGCAGAACCCAAACTTTATTCTGGATGACAGCACACCTTTGACCCCTCCGCTCACAGAAGACCCTGTGTCTGTAACCTTCCCATATTCTTCTAACAGCGAAGGGTCGTCTGGTGCCACTGCGCCTACGTTCCGCTGCCATGCCTGCAAGGGAAAATTTCGAACAGCTTCAGAACTAGCGCGTCACGTCCGCATCCTCCACAACCCGTACAAATGCACCCTTTGTCCTTTCTCTGCCAGCCAAGAGGAGAGTCTGGCATCTCATTTACAGGAGTTCCACCCCTCTCCGGAGGTGTCGGCCCTGACAACAGCTCTCAACTGCAGGACCATCATTGATACACCAGTGCCCACTCCAACCCACACTCCCGCCCCGCCCCCGAGTAATTCTCAGATTACATCTGCTGCTGGAGTCTCTGCATCCCCCCCGGTACCGGCGTTTCGCTGTGACACCTGTGGCCAGAGATTTACCCAGTCTTGGTTCTTAAAGGGACACATGCGAAAGCACAAGGACTCCTTGGACCATAAGTGCCAGGTATGTGGCCGTGGCTTTAAGGAGCCTTGGTTTCTCAAGAACCACATGAAAGTTCACCTTAATAAGCTCGGACTCAAGGCTGGATTGGGAAACCATGGTATTCTTGGGAATGCTGAGCAGCAGTCCAAGGGCGCTGCTAGTGCTCAGACCCTCAACTCTCTGTACTCAAGCCTGCTTATGGCCCAGAGAGGAGGCGGAGCCAGAAGTGTACAAGGAAGATCAGACAGAGAAGCTGGGGGTAGGATTGACATGACCTTAAGTCAGTCTGCCATCCTGGGATACTTTGGTCTTCCCAGTGACGGCAGCGGGGCTAGTTGCATGGAACGACTTCAAGCAGTAGCTCATGTGGCAGAGATGGGAAATAGTGGTGGAGGCATTAGTGGAGGTGGTGAATCTAGCAGAGGAGGCGGAACATCAAGAGGAGGAAACGAGACCACTTCAGTGGTTTCCGAAGGAGGGGACCAGGGAACTTGGTGGCAGCTGGTTGCTCGTAGCCTGGCTGTGGCTCAGCAGCAGCAGAGGCCCCAGCAGCGAGGGCAGCAGCAAGGCCAACGAGCTCCGGGTCGAACTTCAATCATCACAGACGCGGAGCAAATCAGGGCCTACCGATCAGGCCTTGATCCCAGAGGAGAGACAGGAGGAGCTGGAGGTCCTTGGGAGTGCCCAGACTGTGGGAAGTTGTTCCGCAGCCTGCAGCAGGTGGTGGTGCACGCTCGTGTCCATGCTCAGAGGCCACAGAACCGTGGCGCCAGTGAAGACGACGGCGCCAGTACTCGAAGAGGAGTGGGGCTGGGAAGGGGAGGCAGCAGCGATCAGAGATCAGAATCTCAGCTTCACAGTGGTGGATCCCAGCAAATGGGAGATGGAAGACAAGAATCAAAACTGAACAGTGGTGGATCTCAGCAAGCAGGAGCAGTCACAGGGTTTCATTCTGTTATTTCAAACTTCAAAGGTATGTTTGCTGTTCGCCTGCTTTCATCTACTGTAATTTCTCTTATAGTTTCATGTTGTCGCGCCTTCTTTTCAGCAAAAAGTCTGATGTTTACCTTTTTTTCCCCACCGTTTCTTCCACTTGCAGGAGAAAATGGCTTTGCAGGAGTCTCCTCCGTTCCGTCAGTTTCCACTAGGGAACGAGTGCGTGGCAGAGGGATAAAAGACTGCCCCTACTGTGGCAAAGCCTTCCGCTCTTCCCACCATCTCAAAGTGCACCTGAGAGTTCACACAGGTGAGACGCCGCTGTGTGTTTAATAGGCTACATTTCTCTTTGTTACCTCTAGAAATTCCTGGAAAGTTGTCTTTTTTGTTGTCTCGTTTTCCGAACTACCTCTTTATTTTTCTACACATTGATTCACTCCTGAGAGCTGACCAGCGCTAATCATAGATCTCTACTGCAGGCAAGTGAGCGGCTCCTTTGGAGCTCGGGTGCATATTAGCAGCAGCTTTCAAGAGAAAATTAAGCCATGCTGGGGATTTAAAACCAAGAAGGAGATCAGTTCCTTTCCTCGTGTACAGCTTCATCTCAACTACAAGGTCAATTAATTATAGATTTTATGACAGGTTTCTGCTACTTTAACTTCAAGGAATTCAAACGATAAAAACAAACCAGTTTATATCAAAGTTGAGTTTGAATGGATTGAAATCAAGTGTATACCATAAATATACTTGCAAGGTATTTCAAACCACATAAACTTTTACACATTTTTAATCCTTACAACAAAATACCTTTTTACATTTTGCTGGAACGTAGGATCATAAACCAACCCAAATTAGGCCATGTATTTATAATTAATCATTTATCATATTGTCTGTCGTTATTAAAATACATTTCCTGTCATAAGAAGAATTGTGATTTATTCGCCATTATGATAAGTAACAATAATAATAATAACTGGCTTTATGTAATTGGCAATATCAGAAAATCTTTTAAATAAGAGCATTTTTTTGTGTTTTTTAATCATTAAGTCTGTTGTTAATTACAACAGCACCACAAGAAATCGTGATGACATTTGTCCCTGGCCAATAACTACTATCTTGTTTTAACAGCAAGTTTTACTGGTTGTGTTTATTCAGACTTTGAATTAAGATCCGCTCTCAGAAGGGGAGGCTTAAAGTTGCATCAAGTTCTTAAAATGTTTGATGCCATTTGTACTTTGTTTTTAAGAAACAAAAGGAAGATGAACATATATTGTAACTCATTAGTTGCTGGCCTGACTAAGTGCTCACAATGATCTGATCCCTCCAGAAAAGTCTATCAACTTCAGCTGTAGGAATGAATGGTCACAGCATGATGTTGCACCAGAGATAGCTGTTTTGTACGTAGCCAAAAAGTTCAACTTGGATCACTGGATTTTGTTAAAGTGTATCAGAAAGAAAAATGAACTGTGTGTTACTTTCCAACCCCTTTATAGTTACTTTGAAAGAAAGACAAAAAAATCACAGAAAGAGTAGAAAATATGAAAAACACATGATTTTCCATTAGGTTTGACGCATATGTTTATTTTTAATATATATATATATGTATGTGTGTGTGTGTGTGTATAATTAAATAGAGTGTATTGAGTGTAACATGTAAAAAGAAAGAGAGAAAATGGTTGGGAATTGAACCTCTGGCTGCTCTATTCCAAGGATTCCCAAAACTACCACCACAGTACATTATATCGACTTGTTTTATGTGAACAAATTATGCGATAAAAAGTACGTTATTTGTTCCTTCAGTTTTCCCTTAGATTACAGCGCCTCTCTAACACTTTTTCAAGGGTTCTCCATATTCATGCACCAATTGTTCATATTATCTTTCTGTAGCTCAATGAAATGAAAGACCATTTGTCCATTTGTGAGATCTCCACCAAGTCTCATCAACTGTTAGCTGGAGCAAGCTCAAAGTACCCTCCCTGTGTTCCTTACAGTATACTAAAAAAAATCAGTCGTGTGCTAACACTTGAAATACTTTCAGTTTTTCTTTTTCTTGAAAGTAAGATATTTTTTGTGTCTTGCTCAAGCATCATGTTCCTTTGGTATACCCAGCTATTATGATTTAACAGTAATGGAACACTGCCATCTACCTTTTAACGGTGTAAGTACAGCTCAAATTGCACACTAATAAAATGTAGCTCCGTACCAGTAGCTAGTAAATGCTATTGTCTTTCATAGAGCTCCACTTATATTTCACTCCACCCAATTTCAGCAACAAACAAAACACTTAAAAGCTTTAGTTAACTCTTTGAGCTAAAGGGTACATGCTGTCTCGTCCTACCAGCTATCCTCAAGATATCCACTGTGATTTCTCGCACATAAAAGGCTTAATATAAGAAAGTTACTTAGAACAGAACAAAGCATGCTTATCTCTTTCGCCTATTATGTGCCTATTGTTTGATTATATACCGACTGAGAGCTGTGATCAGTGTTGCACATACCCAGATGTAGTCATTTTTATTCGTCTTCTATTCTTTTTCCTGCAGGAGAGAGACCATACAAATGTCCCCACTGTGACTATGCGGGCACTCAGTCTGGGTCACTGAAGTACCACCTCCAGCGGCACCACAGAGAGCAACGCAATGCCTTATCAGCTTCCTCCCATTCCCCCTCTGGCGCCACTTCCAGCATCCACACATCTGGAACCCCTGGACTGGTCAAGCAGCGTCGATCTCAACTCAACCATGGCCCGATCAACCATGGCACGGTTGATACAACCGCTTCACGCTCCGGCCAGCAGCCCTGGCTTCTGGGCCTGCCAGACCAGCGGGAACATCGGAAGGCTCTGGCAGCTCTAAGGGATGTTGACTTGGAGACCCAGTACAGGTATCTGTCTGGGGTTATGGGGGCACTTTATCAAGGAGGAATGGAAGGAGGTTGGACTAGGGGGTCCCCCCCACCAAAGACTACTAAAGTGTCCAGGCGTAAGCCTCTTACTACTAGTAGAATGGTTCAGCCACAAAGTGATAAGGATGAACTTACGCCATCAACTCAGGAGGGAGGTTTTGAGCCTTTGGATCTTTCCCGACGCACATCGCCCAGCTATGGAGGGGTGGAGGAGAATGACGGCAGTAGTACTGGAAATGGAGGGGTTGTGTTTGGCTTTGATGGTGGACGGGATAGTTTAACAGGAGTAAAACTGAGCCAGTGTTTGTTCTGCCCTTTCCACACATCATCAGCAGAGCTGATGGCCATGCACATCCAGGTAAACCACACAAGCAAGTCAAGACGCAAGAGGGTCCAGGACGACGACAAAGCCCAAAGGCCCACCAAGCCACGGATGGAAAACTTCAACCTTGATCCTCTGACACTATGGAGGCATGTAAGTGAGGGAGAACCTCCTGTCCCTGTTGGTCACTGGTCATCAACTCAGCACCAGATTCCTAATGGTCACCCTGAGGATACAGCAGAACTTGACGAAGCTTCGTTTCATCAACACCCTGCGGTTTCAGTGCCCAAGGGTGTAAGAGACAGGCCATCGGCCAAGAAAAAGATAGAGGAGGAGAAAGAACTCGACGAGGAATTTGAAGAAAACATGGAGAGCAGCAGTGTGGAGGATTTTCAGGATCGGGATTTGAGGATGTCCCTCGACCTTTCACCAGCTCTGAGCTCCAACCAAATGGCAGCAGAGGATGACCAGGTCCCAACAGCTTAAACGAGGCAGATAAATGGAATGTTTTCAGCTGTACATGGGATAGAACTGAAGACAGGAAACATTGCTAAAAGGCACCCCTTCATATTTTAATTTATGAAAACACACAAAGCGTCTTGAGGATTAATGTTTCCACAACATGGAGGGGGGGGGGGGGGGGGG
>JAVLVB010000465.1:440088-454492 GCA_032876305.1 Orestias chungarensis
TACTATAGCGACCAGTAAGTCTGTTCCCTGTTGCTTTCTGTAACTGTGGTACGTATCAAAATCCTCTCTGTTTCCTTTAGTATATTTATATATTTAAGACTTCTCAAACTGTACAGAGACTCTTTATTGTTTAAGTCATCCGTATTTTGTATGTTTTTAACTAATTACAGTTACATTAGCACCTTTAAAAGCTCATTGGGAAGCTTCATATTTTTTAAAGGTTTATTTTCTGCCATGTATTTAATATTAAGGGGCAGATGCTGATGGAGTACTTCAACCACCAACTTGGCTTCCTTTCCTGAAATTATGCTATAAAATGATAATTTAGTTTAGCATTCCACTGTATGATCAGTGAGTCCGTCCCCCTTTTTTTCTGTTGGGGTCCGTGGGACAGAAGCTGACCACCATGGTCCTTTTATATGATGGGCTGCATTTGAAGTCAAATCTCAGAAATTTTTACTTTTGATTTGGAAAAATCAAATGTAACAGCCAATAACTTCCCACTTGGAAAGACTGAGAACTTTTCAAATGCAGACATTGGGATCTAACAACGACAGTACCAGTGCGATCTCAGTGTTTGAACTCGAAGCTGGGAACGACGTCAACGCTGGAATAACATCGTTCCAGGTAAAGAATCAAAATAAAATCAAAGAAGTCGGGTTTCCAATACGGCGCTCCCTTAGAAAACAGAAGTTTGAGAAAGTATGAAGCTATGTTGCAAAGTATTTCTGATTAGGAAAATCCAAACTATTTTTATATTTTTTCCTGCTCGTGATGTGAGGAGCGACCATATTGGATCCCGAAGTCGGAAGTGGGAAGAAGGAAGTACGTTTTTCCGGAGATATTCCACGTTATCTAACGGTAACTCACCAGCCGCCATGGTGGCTCAACTAAATGAAGCAAAAGCATCGGACCCATTGCTCGTCTCTTTTTCCACATCAGAGTCGCTTTGCAGGGGGCCATCACATTTTCTAGTCACCTGTTTTCCAAAAGAATGTTATGTTGAAGTGGAATGTCGTTTGCACGGACGTGACGTCGTCCCAATTCCTGACTCCCACATGTAAACAATGTGGTTGTAAAGTGAAAATGCTGTGGAACATAACTGCATCCCCGAAGGCCCACAACATCCACATCCTCTATGTCTGCAGGCTCTCTTCTCAATATGCACCTTAGTTTCCACAAGCTGCAGCTTTCTCACGTTTTTCCGTCGCACGTCTGAATTAAAATGGCAACATTCCGAGGAACCTGGAATGCTTCTTTAAATCCACATTCCTTAACTTTCATTATTAGATGAACCTGAAAGTGGGAAACCTCTGTTCTTCTTTTTTTAAACGGTGAATTAGACAATAATGTGCAAAACCTGAAGTAATCGCTGTAGTTAAGGGGGGGGCAAAGCTTCTTATTGGCGCTGTTTGATGGAAGCCTGAACGATGCAGGCTAACCGGGCTCGTGTGCGCTTCAGCGTGTCGGAGCGCATCAGGCGGCTTCAGACTCGAGTGGGCGACGGCGCGAGACCAGAGAGAGAGAGAGCGCGCGAGAGAGAGCGAGAGAGCGCGCGCCGCTGTTGCACATAAACCCCATCACTCCACGCGCCGCATCCTCCTTCCAGAGAGCCGCAGTGCATCTGTCTGTCCTGTCCGCATCCTCCTCGCTCAAAAAGTCCGCAGCAGCGTTTTTCTTTTAAACTATTATTATTATTTCTTCAGTTGGAAGATTTTGACCCTGCGGCATTTTTTATTTTTTGCTCTTCTCCGCACACTTTAAGATCTTCTTGAAGGACCGGGAGGCGCAGGTGAAGAGTCCACAGCTGCCGCACAACTCGCACCGCGCACACGCTTGTCCAACCATGAGTGAGGTGAGTTCTGCGACACACGGACATCGACCACGCATCGCTGCTTTCACCTTCAAAGTGAACTCCGCGCCGTACAACAAGTGAGATGTGCGGTGCAGGCGAGCGCGCGACGCGCTCCTCTAATGTGTGTTCTCGCGCTGGGTTGAGTCCTATGTGGAGAAAAAAAAAAGAAAAGAAGCTGCACCTGCCCAGACCGACCCCCTCCCAACCTCCCTCCCTCCTCCCCGGGCTTCTTTTTTCCTCCGCCGCCTAAAGGCGCGGCTGCAGACCCACAGCCAGAACCAGAGAGCCGGCGCTGCTCTGGCTCGGGTCCCGGCTCTGCAGCAACGCAGAGCGGCCAGCGCTGCCCGCGCATCTGATTGGTTCTCCCAGAGCGGCTGCTGACGCGGCATTTTAATTCAATCTTCATGGACAGAAATAAAAACCAACAGACATGTGAAAAGGAAAACTCACTGAAGCACTATGCAGTTTGCCAAAACGTTTTGCATTGTCAAAATTTTAATTGTAATTTATTTTTTGTAAAATTTACTCCACCCCCAAAACTAACTTTTTTTCTTTTTTGATGGCAGAAATGTACAAATTTCGCTTTTGGGTGACATTTGTGTCCACCTGTTTATTATTTCACCTGTTTCCTATTTCCCATCTCTCTGCTGCCCTCTAGTGCTGGAACTGTCCCTACTGCATCTGAATTTCCTATTGGTCGTGTCTCCATCCATCTATGGAGGAATTTGATCTCGTGCTTTTTACCTTAATACCTTAAATCTACGTGTTTGCTGCTGCTTTGAACGTTTGCCCGTCTCAGCGACGGTGCCGCTAACATAGTTAGTCACCTCTACAATTACATTTTTTGAAAATATGTTATCGTAAAAAGTTCAGACTTCAAAATAATCCCCTAATCAACACAAGGCTGAAAAGTTCAATTTGGATTTTTAAGTTTTGTTCTATCTTGCCGTGTCGGGGTGATACATTTAGAACTTTATCATGATCTCTTTCTGGTAATGTCATAATAATTATAGATTATATGACACACTAGTACTAGTAGTGCTCTTGAATAACCTAAATTTACGATAGACTTTGTTTAAGAGCATCAGTGGTTTCTGTCTAAAAACTCCACCAAAACTGCATTTAATCGTTTTTTTTCTTTGCAATGGAAGAAAGCAGATTTCAAACTAACATCTTTCAAACATCATCTTAATTTATACAATTGATTTATAATTTATACCAGAGTTCAAGCGTGTCAGGACATCGCTCCACTCAACATCTGGGAACGCCCTGTCAGCGCCCCCGTGTGGTCAGATAATTATTAGCTAATTTATTTGGGAAAAAAACCCTTTGCTTCAGTTTCCATTTCAAGCGTCCAGTATACAGAGGGGAGTGAAGGAAAATCAGGGTTAGGTCGTGTTTATTTATTTTTTGGTAACAACAGAAAACACCATTATCATTTCTGTCGTTTAAAAAATGTCTAGAAGTGGTGAAAACTAAGTTGGTTTAATTTTGAAAAGTCCGTGCATACCGGGTTTAATTCTCGGCTAAATTTAAGGTGACACTAATGTTAAAAGAATAGCGGGTGCTCCGTTTTTGTCTGTTTTCCACAAGGAAGCAAAATATTGTATTAATCCCACATTTAGTTCCAAATACCCCGATTCAGGGTAGACTCGTCTTGTTCAAGTTCAGGTAAATTCAGGCTTTTAACCATTTTGTATCATATCTGCTTTTTTTTCTTTTTTTTAACCATAATTCTGCTAAACACACAAATTAAAAGTGCTTCTAGCTTCTTCAATGTGAAAGCCCTGACAGAACCAGCGAACTTTATTAACTGAAAGGCTTCTTCCTTTCTTACTTCAGAGATAAGCGTCAAGTTTAAATCCTTGATCTTTGTATCCAGGCCTTATTATCAGACCACTTACGTTACACGTTTTAATATTAGGAGATTTTGTTCCAACTTTAACGTCAAAGCCGGTCACATCTTTGCGATCTCAACCATCTCCTTCCTTGTAGCGCTGTTTAAAACAGAATTTTGTAAAGGACCCAGATGGGGTTTTTACTGCATTTGTTAGTGAAAGTAAATCACATGAGAGTATCTTTAATAATACCAAAAACAGAAGCTTTAATTTTGTGCAAACTGTCTTTGCTGTTATTATGCATCCCTTTATCCTTGCATAATAAAGTGCTTAGTGAGGCTTGAATCACTGCAGGCATCAAAAGTATGCCTGCTCTCCGTTACGCAATCCAGGCCCATGCAGCTGGTAAACTTTATTTTGCTGTAATGACTTTTTGGTTGCGACGCCTCGTCAGGAGTTTGACTCTGACCTACGGCTGACGGCTCTCGATCGGAGCCTCATTTCCACAAGGATGTTTTCCCTCCGGCTCTAACGACCGAAAAGGGACGAATTACGGCACGTAAATAAGTTGCCTGGCTCTCTGGGGACGGCGCAAACCTGACGCATATTTAGCTAATGTGAAAGGGCTGACTGTGCTCCTCACCGGCGGGGAACGCGGACGCAATCATCAGGCTGATTAAAGAGAAGCTGCGTTATGTAACTTACTAACTCATACGGTGGAGCGTGTCATATCAGGAGGTGCAGAGATGAATTGATCAATTCCGCTCAGATAAAAATAGCAGAGTGATTATTTCCTTCTGTCACAGAAGCAGAGCAATCCTCCAGGGGGAACGCTTCCTCCGCGCGCATGTTGTAATTTCTCCTGTACGTTCCTGCCTCGCAGGCTTCAGCCCTGTCCTGATGGGATGTACGACTCCCATCTGATGCGTCGCAGATGGTGCCAAAAGTGCACATGGTTGAACGTTTGGAATGTAAACACTGTGATGGATGGAGCGTCTGCCAGTGACCTCCCTAGGTTCCTTCTAAAAATCGTGTTCGAACATGTGCTCCCTGTGATCTTTCCCACTTAATCACTTTAAATAAAAAATAGACATAATCCCATGACATTATCAGTAACATCTTACAAAAAAAACACATCACATTGTCAAAGTCCTTGTAGAAAATGGTAAAGTTAATTACTTAAACAAAACAAGAAGCATTGTGTAACAAAGTTTATTATCATAAGTGTCACAACTCAGATGTAAGGCAAGTAAAATGTCATTTAATGCTACGCAGACGCTCAGTCTGCATTCATGAAGATTAACTCAAAATGCTTTTCTTTGGCTTCAACTGAAAACAGTCTGACCAACCTCCTGATTAATTCAGCTAAAACTGACTTGATAACTTAATGGATTCTCGCCGGCTGGGCATCAAACATGAAACATTTTTCACAACGATCAGGCCGTCGTCAAGCGTGGTAAAAAATAAATAAAATAAAAGAGGGTGAACCAAAAGCCCCTCGTCTTAATTGATTTATCAGTAGGATGTGACAGTGTGACAAACATTGCAGGAGAAAACAGGCAATCTGTTTTTTAAATATATGAAAATCCAAATATGACATACTTATTAGTATTATCAATCTAAGCTTGATGACATTTTTTTTATGGTGACAAATTTGAGTTGTTTTTTTAATATTTCCATGTAACACATCAAAAGTTGTAAAAGCCGTTTTTTCCTGTTACAGTTATTTAACATTAAAATCATTGATATTTTTGGATCATTACCACATATTTTCAGATTGTTTTGAAAATTCACGTCCTTTAGCCGCTTGTTCTGGTGGACAAATGTTTTGTTTTTTTTAAGTAATTTATGAATCTTGGAATTAATCTAAGTCTGAGTAAAATAAAAAATCGATCAAGTGACTCGTTTAAGACTTGAAAATTATTATATTTTTTTAACTTCGAAATCTGGACTTTCATCTCTTTCGCAGATGTTGATTCAACAACTGGTTGGAAAGACTTCAGACTCCAGATTAGTTTAAACGGCTGGGTTTTCTTGGGCATAACTTGTTTGGTCGTACTGTGTTTGGTGTACAGGCACACAGCAGGAGCAACACACTACGCACAGTTCAGAGTTCACATGTCGCAGATGTTTGTGCGGAAATGACGTCTCTGCTGCCCCAGATTCATCTGCTGTTTTTTCCCCCCACATAAAACCTTTTTGCCTTTACTGGAAAAAAAAAAAAACTTCATTTATTTAACCCAATTGTCTCCCAATCATCTTTGCCTAACAGCTTGAAGTTTCATGGTTCCCGGCTTTGCTGTAAGAACATCTGGGATGGATACATGTTAAACCAGGGACCTGGTGCATAAAAAAAAGGAAATAAAATAAGACACTACGTAGTAGACTGCCTCCTCTATTGCCTCCAAGCTTTAAAACATCAACTTTTGACATTTACACAACAAAAGTAAAAAAAATCCTAAAACGTTTAAAGTGACGTGATATATTTTAGACAGAAAATAAATACATTAACAGCAGATTAGCAGCTATTTTCTACCAACATAGCAAAGCGGTGCACCATGCTTATCTATGAGCAACACCCAAGTTCATTCAGTGACTAATGGGAATGTAGCTTTAAGCTGCATTGACAGATTTGCCTCTTCCAGCTGAAATCTAGTCATCCAACGCCTCATTTCCTCCTCTTTCATTTCATGAACATCTATTCATCTCTTTGCTTCTTTTTCCCCTCCCCTCTATTTAATATCTTGACAGAATTCTCCTTAGCAACAGCAAGGGGACTCAAGGCAGGGCTTTAACATCCGGTAGCCGACATATGCGCAGCGTGAAGAAGTTGAAAAGAGAGAGGGGGGCCTTTTGTAGGAATATGAAGAGAATATGCGGAGATGGAAATGAGTTTAGTGGTGTTATGTAATTCATGTTTTGGCAGTAGTTCCACTTTTGACAGCTGTTTGCCGGATTTTCTTTTTTATCCCCTTTTGCTCTCAAAAGCAGGCCAGCATTAAGAGGGGGGAAAAACATGTAGGCAATTTTTAATACTTGTTGGTTGGTAATCCATTAGAGGCTTCAAGTACAGCAGGGGAGCGCACGCATGCTGCACAAGGAAAAAGGTAGGAGTGAGTGTCATTATGCTCGGGAGCGTTGTTTTGCAGACTCCCCATCCTTCAGGAAAACCACCCAGTTCCTGGCGAGCTGGCAGGGGGTAATTATCAGGCTCTGATGTGGCTCACAGGCCAATCTGAAGCTACGGAATTGAATCTACGAAAATGACGCTTCTTGCTGTTTTTTTTCTTTTCTCCCCACTCAGTCCATCTGTCAAGTTTTTTCCCCCCCTCTACTTTCCACTTTATTTTGCTTTTCCACCCCCGTTTTCCCGCCAACCGAGGTCGTACAGCGTTTGACGTGTCTGAAAATCACTGGCTTCCCCCTACTTCTTCATGGAGGTATAATCCTTTTATTTCTGTCTATAAATACATTTCTGCTGAGCTTTTAGATGCTTTCTGCTGTACTGTATATGTGATCGCAAACAAAACACTGTGGAAAGCAGAGCAGAGACGAGCTCAGGGGGAGGTAGAGGAAGCAAACACAGAATGCTTCTTTTTAGCCATCTTCCCAATCTGCTTACAGTATCTCATCAATGGTGCGTCTCACATGGGGGGTGCACAGTTTGTATTTCATTTGAAAGATACTTTAAGAAGAATGTATATTCCTTTAACAGAAACTTATCTAAATATCGTAGGAACAGTTAAATCAATTATTTGTACATCTGCAAACCATGAAGAAACAGCTTTTTATGAAATATGACTTGCACTAATATCATGCACCCTTGATAAACCCTCTACAGTTTTGTGTAAAAACATACAATTCAGACTTAAAGAATATATATAAATATATGATGAATGTAATTTAAAATTATTTAAAAAAATTGATTTGGCATCACAGACAGATTGCTCAGGATATTCATTCTTTCCAAAATTGTTGCAAATATAATTATGGGAAGTAAGACAAACCATCAGCCACCTGATCCAGAACTGATGAAATTCAGTTTAGTGATAGTAATCCCATTTCTTTATGCAACGAGTGTCCTAAAGAAGCCAATTTGGTATGTTTTCAAATAGCCTGATTTGTTTTTTTATCATCACTTTGTTTTTATCACAATAGTAACAAAATATATGATGGTAGATTTGAAATCTAAGTCACCCACCTCTAGTGAGAGGGCTGTATTCCTTAATAATTTGCTTTTGAGGAGGAAAATATAATGAGAACCTGTGTGGCTCCAAAACAGAACCCTGAAGGACTCCACATTTTATTGTTGTATCTGACTTTTATAATTGAGCAATACTTACGTTGGAAAGAAAAGTAAAGTGATGAAGCACCACAATACCAGAGTTATCTGCAAATTGGCAAAATCAATTTTCTGTGCAAAAGTTTTTTAAATATTGAGGAGAAACAAACCATAATGGTAAAGCCATCTTGATGCACCTTTATTGCATTTTACTAAAACTACACTCAGTAAATTGGAATGCTGTTAAATTTTTTTTGACAAAGTAGCTCAATTTGGGTGTTATAGAGAGTTATATAGAGATTCATAAATCACAGACTTAAGTTCTAATACATTTTTTGTCAATTAAGAAGGTTTCGGGATTGTTTTTAGCATTAACATTTTGTCCTACTATAAAGTATGTTTAATACCTATATTTTTCAAAACTAGCTTTTAACCTGACAAACAATGAGGACTTATTTAGATCTTATGTAGGGATGTTGTTGTTTAGCAAACAAGGAATGAAATGGTAGACAATAGTTTAAGATGTGTGATGCATCTTTTAGAGCATCTCAAATCATATTTGATTGGATCAAGGAAAAGCAAGTTGCTTTTAACCCATACTTTAGTTACCTTATTGTTAATTAGTATTCAGCTCACGTAGGAACCTATTTATATCTTCTAAATCAAATGATTAAGCTAACCAAAGAAAAACTACTTAACCAGCTAACAACCAAACCACAAAACCTTCAACTAAGTAGTCAACCACTAAAACCTACCAACAGACCGATGGAACAGCCACCCAGTCAACCTGCTGACCCACTGACCAATTCGCTAATGGGCCAATCAAACATCTAATGCACAAAAGCAAGCCAAGAAAACCACCTACACCCCAACAAACCAAAATAACTACATAATATATTACACAATACTACACAATAATATATACACAATATAGAAAATGAAAATTTAAGTTTTACCTACCTTTTCAACAAGAACACAGAACATCCTGCCATAAAGGCTGAAAAGAAAAAACGTAGCTGCACAGGAGACATGTTCTAACAACTTAAATAAGCCTTAAAGACGAACAAGATGTCAGAAAAGGGAGAAATAGAAAGGTCATGCTCATGTTTGTGGGAAAACTGTTTACATGTTGTGACATTTCACAAACCGCCGTTAGACCTGTCGGGTCCAGCATATAAAACGGCAACTTTACTTAAATTGACTTAGTTCTGGAGATATGTATTATCTAAGGTTCACCTTGTGTACCCTGGTGACCAAAATAGTCGCACACATGCGGGTGAAACTTTTAATTCAAAGTCTTAAGTGAAAAAAACTATACTTTAAAGGCAGTACACGTATTTTTGTATAACACCATTCTCTAATCCTTATCAGCCCCCAGGAACCCCAGCTTTTCCTCTCACACCACACAAACCTCCATCCGCTCACTTATATAAAGCCATTAACTGGCATTGGGCTATTTTTAGTGGGCAGGTACAGTGTGCTTCAACATGAGATCAGATCTTTACGGCCAGTTGGGCCACAGAATTTAACAGGTTCTGCTCTTAAAGCATCCACGCAGTCAGAGATAACGTGTAGTCTGATGGTTAAATTATTCTGATGCAAAGATTTATTTTAGCTTTATATCACATCAGTTGTTTTTTGATCATATTCTGTCATTTCTGATGTGTTACCCTACTTTGTTACCTACTGTACATCAGGGGTAGGCAACTCCAGTTCTCAAGGGCCGGTGTCCTACAAGTTTTAAGTTTATCCCTGATCCACCACACCTGAATCAGATGGATAAAGCACCTCCCCAGTATAAGTCAGGTCTACTGGAGTTGTGCTAATGACCTGATTAATCCCCTCAGGTGTGTTGAAGCAGAGACACATCTAAAACCTGCAGGACACCGGCCCTCAAGGACTGGAATTGCCTACCCCTGCTGTACATGTATATAGTGCTGATTTTATTGTTTCATTTTCTGATCTTTTTTCTGATATAAAGCACTTTGAATTGTCTTGTACACGAAAATGTGCTATACAAACAAACTTGCCTCGCCTTGCCTCGCCTTTCCTTTCCTTGCCTAGTAGACAGGTTGGACTGTTAAAACTAAAATGTCTATGGTTTAAGATCCAACTAAAGCATTGATGACACAATTCACATGTATTTGGACTGCACAATATATCACACATACATCATCATTCCAATATTATATAGCTTAATTTTCATATAGGGAAAGTCTGGTTGAAGTGAAATGATTGTTCGCCAATAAACTTAAAGAGTTCTAATGTTAGATATTTCATCCTGATGCAATATTTAGCCAGTAGGATAGTCTCATCATTAAAAGCTCATATTGGACACAAGTCATAAAAATGCTGAAGGTCACAAAATCCAACTTAAGGGAGCAATAAAAAACAAAACCTTTTTGAGAAACTCAGACGTTATTTTTGCTCATGTTGCCATGCAGCAGGAAGGCTCTTGGTTTAATTCCACCTAGGGTCTTTCTGCATGGAGTTCTGCATGTTCTCCCTGTGCATGTGTCGGTTCTCTCCAGGTACTCTGGCTTCCTCCCACAGTCCAAAAATATTACTGTTAGGCTGATTGGGCCCTCTAAATTTTCCTTAGGTGTGAGTGTACAAATGTGTGGTTCTTTGTCCTGTATGTCTCTGTGTTGCCCTGCGATGGACTGGTGACCTGTCCAAGGTGTACCCCTGCCTCTCGCCCATTGTAAGCTGGAGATAAGCACCAGCAGACCCCCGCGACCCCACAAGGATATGTATGGCAACACACATTCGAGTTGGAAGCACAGATTACAGATAGAGGAAAGAAGAAACATTTGCAGTAATTTTGCTACTGTTTTAACTGCATCTTAAACAAGATCGTCACATTGGAGCAACAAAATGAAACAGTAATTCTGACTCTAAGGAAGACAACTTTAGTGATTCTAGTGTGCCGGAGAAAGAGGAACACATTCTTCTTTAAATGTCTCTGTCACCTGTGGCCTAAAGAAAACTGGAGCCTATATATTAAAAAAACACGTTTTACATTTACAGTCAGGTGTACTCAATATTGTAGGGATCGCAACATTTCCTACCGTCTTAGAGCCTTATGAGGATGTGACCTTTAAACCTGTGTTCCGCCAGAGGCCACAAGCATCAAACCAAATAACATCTCAGAGCTCACCTGTAATTCGAATTATGCTCAACACTGAATTTCATTTGAAGATGCAGAACATCAGTTCGGATTATTGCAAGCGAGACCTAAAAGCAGTGGGCAGAAGTCCCCGGGGGGGAGGGGGTCAGTCTAATCCATTTAATGTACAGTAAGCGCAGGTAAGCACAGATGTTCGGTTTACACACTCTACATCAGAACACATCTGGCTGCACGGACAAACTGTTATCAGACCGCCAGCAGAGTACAGGAAGGGGAGAGGGGGAGGATTAGTACATTCGTGGGGAGTACAGTTGAGATGGGATGGAAACAGCAACTGGGTGGGTGGAAAATTGAAGAGTAGACTGCCAGAGAGGACAGAAGAAGAGATAATACTGTAGAGGAGCATTAATGTAACCCAGGCTACAGACTTGAGGATATCCAAACACTAAGGTGGACAAAAAAAAGGCCAGCAAATATCAAATGTTATATAAGCCAAGAGGAAAAAAGAGGCAGGGCTCTGGGAGATGCATGATTATTAAGAGAAAGCCCCAGATTCACTGTTATCTTGGCATAGATGTGACAGAAAAAAAGTTGCCCCTCTCTAAACAAATGCGTAGTCCCTTCGGAGCCAGTGGTAATGAATCTGGCATGTCAGCTTATTTTGACATGTAATTATTGCATCCCTCCTGGGCTAGTTAACACCTTTAATACTGTTCATTTATCTTTGCTTTCCAACCACGTTTTAATTTCACCGGTGTGTAGAGGCAGCTGCAGAAGAGCCTCATCCTTACACCTAGAAGCCTCAAAACCTTCTGACGTGTTACAAGACAAGCAGATTAGGTAATTGATTCACTGGGTTCCGGAGACCTGAAGTTACCGTCGTTCCATCTATATTTAAGATGTTTTTCCATATGAGACCATGATGGCATCCCAGAACCTACACAGCTTTGTTGAGTGCGTCTGACTCACATCGTTTACCCACAGAGCTATTTAAAGGTTGAGTCAGTCATGATGGAGCCTTTATTCTAACCTGAATATTACTGCCAAGATTAAGAGAGTATACAAGTTAGTAAATAAAATAACTGTGGTAAAGACTAAATTATAATTTAAGAATATAGTTCAGTCTAAAGACCATGTTTTTCAAAAAATCTTAAATATTTCTCCATCCATCTCCTCTGCTTATTTAAAACAGGGATGTAGGTATAGCACACTTAGAAAGGAAGTCCAGATACATTTCTACTCAGAGGCGTTGTGAGCTGATTCTGGGGGATCCTTTGCGGCAAATTTAACCATGCACCCATTTTAAGAACGTTCTGGGACATTGAATTAGTGGCGCTCCCTGAAACAAGAGCGAAGCGGCCTGAAGGCAAATTGATGTTCATAAGTGACAGGACAAATTTGGGAATAAATCTAGTCTAGATCTTCTCAGTTCACAAACTTTACAGATCGAAGGAATTTAAATGCGTCCCTGAACACTATATTTACCCTTTTTTGTGTATGTGTAAGCACAAATTCAAAACCAATCAACTACTGATCATATTAAGATGATTAGACATGTTGAAGGAGTTTCCAGGGGTTTTTCTTTTTGGTAAAATAAATAATTTGCAAATCCGTGATTAAATTTGCCAAACAGGGACCTAAAGGAAATGAACACAATGAGGATCCAAACTACTCCAAGAATGACCCAGATCCTATGATAACCAAATCAAGGCTTCAGCTTTGGGTTCGGGAATCCACACACGAGAGAAACTGTGGGCGGCTTCAGAGTTTAATCATCTCTGACAATTGCAGTCCGTCTCTCTTGGACCTTATATAAGTAATTTAATATTTATTGTGTTTATTCCATGAAGGCATGGCTTTTAGATCAGTGGAGGATGGCGAGGGACCAACTGGGGATTGAATAAAGAAATGTGACAGAAGATTTAGGAAAACAGCTTGGAGAGGTGTATTCCCTGAACGAAAACCTTGGTGTAAATGAAGTGCGTCGTGCTGTGTGAGAGGAACACCAGGCGGGTAGAGAAAGGGGGGCTGAGGCGGGTGCGTGTGTTTTACGTCTGTGTTTGTGTGGCGTATGAGCGTCTGCATGTGTCCTTCTATCTCGAGCGTCCATGCCAGACAAGTTATCTCTGAATAGTCGGTGAAGGTTCCAATTTTTTCTCCCAGAGCTGGCGCGCGACTTCCTTTAACCAGACTCCTTGCCACAATGCATGTCTCATTCTATCTGGCCTCCCTCTCCCTCCATATGTGTCTTTCTCGCTCTCTATCACCTTCAGCAGCTCCCCAAGGCACCCTGTTAAATGCTGCAATCTGTCTTTGTCCCCCTTCTTACCCCCCCTTCCTGCTTCCTATCCCTTCCTCTCTGTCTCTGAGCCTTTCGTCGAGGCTCCACTCATGAATCATAGCAGCAACTACTACATGGAAAGAAGGGAAATCCCTGAAAGCGGTAGGAAGCGGGTACAGATAAGGATATATCTCAAGGGGGTGTTAAAGCCAGCTAGTCATAGAGGCGACGAGACAAGAGAGGAAGAATAATAGCTGAAATGAAGGGCTGGACAGATGACATGAGAGTTATTATCTAAGGATATGAGGTGCAGAGGTTAATATTTAATTTGTGGTTTCAGCCTCCTCATAGAGTTCATACGTGTCATCACTGGCGAGGCACAAGAAATGTTTTCTTCAGAGAAAGTTGTTGAAAACGTAAACAGCCGTGCTTGCAGTATTTTATGTTGATACGGTTACTTTCTTACTGGAAGTAACATTATTCCTCTGTCGATCACATCTAGCTTGAGCGGAGAACAAGGGGGTTAAGTGCCTTCTGAAGCTAATGGGTTTAATGTTGGGGGGGGGGGGGGGGGGGGGGGGGGGGGGGGGGGGGGGGGGGGGTTTCAGGGTTTCCCAATGGGTTGTGGGCATGACTTGACAACATTCTTCGTACTTACCAGACTTTTTTTGTCAAGAAAAGTATCAGTTTTTTCATCATCATTTTCAATTCCCTCAAATAGAATTTATTCTGGCTGTTGCAGCATGCTGTCAAATGGGAACCCAACTGTGTGGTATAATAAGCGGCTTATCAGTCGTTGGTCAAGACAATGGACAGCCCGCGGGGGGAGATAATGGACAAGCAGAAAGAGGATTTAAAGATCAGTGTTGTTATTACATCTGTGTAATTCAAATCTGAATATTCCAGTTGTAAGCTTCAGATGTGCAACCGTTTCAGTAACGGTAACGGTACACATATATATACATATATATATATATATATATATATATATATATATATATATATATATATATATATA
>JAVLVB010000465.1:454592-468357 GCA_032876305.1 Orestias chungarensis
ACAAACAGACAATGCATACAGTTTTTGATTGAGACTCCCAGTCTGATTTTCACAAGTGACCAGTTTAAAAAGCAATTTGTTGGGGTAATACATCTGGTATAGAATATCTTTAAAACTCAGACTTTTGTGATGCTTTGGAGATCACAAGGTAATAAAATAATAAAAACAAAACAAGGTAACTTGACATCTAGCTTCCATTAAACAACAGTGAGAGACTTTATCCATAAATGAAAAAATGTGGTTCCACGATGAACCTTTCTGATAGTGTTCAACCTACCAAAACTACTTCAAAGAGTTTTCATCCATGGCTCCTTAGACTTTAAGAACCCAGAACAACACTGTACCATACAAAATCCTAGAGAAGATTCCACTTCGGTTCTGCAGCTGTACAAGGATCCAAAACACAACAGAAAGTTTACCTCAAATGGTTCTATGAACATTAGCTGCTGTCTCGAATACTGTCTGTACTACAAAACCCCGATAGGTTTTCTAGACTTCCCACTATTGACGGTTTTTAACCTGGGTGATTTCGTTTTTTAGTGTAACCACCTAACAGCCCTCCGTAAAAAAACTTTTGGTTAGGTCTAGAACCAGATCTCTGTCACTTATCCGTCTCTTCTACTCACCTGACATCTTATCCCACTATCCTTTAATGAGAGGCCTGTTTATCCCTGTTGGTTCACCAGTCACTACCAGGTCACAGTCTTTGACAGTCACCAGATACACATATCGAGTACTATGAACGAAAACCAAGCTCCCATAACACAATGAAGAGGAGAAAACTGACCGAGGACAGTGAAGCCTGCGTAACATCCATCGCTAATCTTTTGGTTTTGGGTCACAGAATCCGGTTTTACCCAGATTAATATCTGTGGTTTTAGTTGCTAGTGTATGTTTATTACTAACCAACAAGGAAAAAAAAGGCACGGAAAGGCTTTTCAAAAATGTTAAAACCATTTAGTCACCTTCAATGTTCTTTTATTTCTGGCTTAAGGTTTTTGTCTCTTCCTCTAAACCTTTACATTTGATTTCTGTGCTCACCTTTGAGCCTACCAAACACATTTGAGAGCGTCTCCTCTGCGAGTTGTCAGCCTCAGTGAAAGCATCTGCACTCCTTGCCGTGTGATGCGCGCTAATGCTGAACATACAGTCTCTCCTTCTCTGCAGTGGTGCCCCCCTCTCACTGCAGAAACCCTCACTCATACCTCTGCAGTCCGTCGCTCTATCTCTCAGCATCGCACACTCCAGTTATCTTTCTTTTCTTTTTTTTTCACTCTGTGCGGTTCCCATAATGTTTTACTGTTATTGCACTATGAAAGCTAAATCCAGCTTTTTTTTAACGTCAAATATGATGTAAGCTGCAGGTAGTCTTTGTATTTGTGCAGTATTCTGCCTTTTATAGCATAATTTAGGACCAAATAAAGGAATCACAAGTGTCCTTGTTGTGTCCTTGTTAAATACAAAAAACCTGGCTTGGATACAGTATTTAGAAAGATTTCAAGTGAAATGACTGCTAATGATATATGTAGAATAGATTCCCTTCCCCCTAATGCAGCATGCTGAAAACCAGTGGCAGGTAGATTGTTGTAAAGGAAATGAAAAAAGCAAATATATGGACAGCCGTTCTTGATGCTTGAAAATTTCTTTATTTTTGACTGGTCATTCATACTACTGAATAAATGTGACAAACATTGACTTCTGTGGGTATTCTTCACACCCCAAACCAACCGGGCTGCGCAGAAGAAGAACATGGATGTTGCACGACTGCTGAATAGAAATTTCATGCCGCTGTCTGTAGCTTGATTAATATGTCCACTTTTACTACTTATGTTTTTATCTGGGGCCGAATTATGATGTCAATTTAAATGTCTGAGACAATTTGAAATTATCGTTCAAGTTGCATACCTATCAAATGCTTCCAAACTAGTAACACATATGAAAGTGGTGGAATTCAGATTTTGGGGGTAAAACTATCAGAATTGGGCCGGTCAAACGGCCATGAAAACAATCGATATTACTAACATTTTGGGGAAAAAATTGTATTCGGGTTCTTTTTGCCTGCCGGTGAACGTACCTTATATCGTCATACACTGGTAGTAAGACCACTAGAAAATAAGTTTCACGGAGATTATTTAAATTTGTCCCCAAAGCCAGATGAGAATTATCACATCCATGACTCAAGGCTTAATCACCAGGTGCTCAACAACAATCCAATTGAGATAATAGAATCACTCTCCTAAGTTTTTTGTTGTTGTTGTTGACATGGAGCAGTTGTTGAAGTCAGCACTTAACCCCAGCCACCAATTCAAGTAGACAATTTCCTATAACGAGCTCTGACATCAAGGGGACCATCCTAGATTAGAGCCACTGCTCTGTCAAATCAAAGAGTTTTAAAGGGTAGTGTCTAACACCCTAAACTGACCAAAATGTATGTTTATTTGTTTAGGCCAAGGGAAATTCTTAGGGATACCCCAAAATAGCTTTTAGCATAGCATTTCAGCCTTTAACACACATTTTACTCTATGTGTTTAAAAGTAAAAATAGAATGAAAAAAAAATACAAATTGTTTGATTTACAAACACAAAAACCCCATCGAGTTAAGTTTTCTTCTTCTTCAATTTATTGGTGTTTTGCAAACTGCTATTTTGTGTAGATTACTACCACCTACTGTTGAGGAGTGTTTGTTTGAATGGCAATATGCCTAACATCTGGATTCAAAAATGATGTGAAGTATTCCAGCATCCACAAGGAATTGAAAATTATTTATATTTACATACACTCAAATTCTATTTTAATATACCAATCTCACATTTTAACACAAGTATTACTGTGCTAGAGTTTTCAGACACTATTAAAATATGCATGCCACCATAGCTGGTTTACTAAATTTGTAATACATACAATTATTAATAGGTACTCCAATTAAATATTTGCATACTACTTTTAACTATAAGACCAACATCACACTTAATTAGTGAATAGTCAAATTTAATTGAGTTTTTAAAAAATTGCTTTCCTCTGTCTCCCCTGAAAGCAAAACACGATAGTTGTTCAGCGTCTTGTTTTCTTCAATTTGTAATTCTAGTTCCATCCCTCTCTTCCAAAATTTTATAGCTTCCCGCTGCAATTCCCTTCCTGCCGTCTGACACATACGACTCACTCTGGATAACTCCGGACATTAGCTTCCCTCCTGATTGAACTCTGACCCCGAGTTGGCTGCTGACCTGATGGCCTATTCCAGACACATCACATGCTCATACTCCACATGAGCCCAGACAACCGTCTGCGCAAATCAGTGTGTCAGCACATGCACACGGCGCTGCACCGGGCGAACTATTGGCAGGGCCAATGTGACGCGAAGCCTCATTTGCAGCGACTCATTTGCGCTCTGCTGGAGAATTTGTTATGCATGGGCCGTTCGCCACATGCATTTTAAAAGGCGACAGGGCCAGAGTTCAGTCACACATTCGTCACCAACACGCTAAAACTTGTGCGAACACCTTTTTTTTTTCCTATATACCATCAAATGCCATATTGCATAGTGACAGAGTTCTCCTCTTGCCCGCTTCTGTCCCCGTTTCTCCTCTTCTCTGCCTCTGTCGCCATGGAGTTAGATCAGAGTGCCATCATGTCAAAAGGCTGTAAGCACATAATTAAGGAATTAAAGCAATTGAGTTTCAAACACCCGACCATCTGACCAGGGTTATTTTCTCCTTTGACTTTAATATGGAAGGGTACTGTAAGTCCCCAGTTGTAGAGAAGAAGTAACATTTTATTTGATTTGGAAATTGTTCTCACAAACAAGAATCTAATTAATGTCATTTTACTCCCATTTAAAGGCCTCAGAGGTTTGTTTCAGAACAGTAATGAACAGGCTGCGTGAGGACAGAACACAGCAAACCCTCCACAGGGTTGCCAAGATTTTCTAATATCGTGTAGCCTTAGCTAACACCTGTTTCCATCTGTTTGGGGAACCAAGCATGCGTTACCGACAGTGAGTGTTACACAACAGGAGCAGGATGGTTTAATGATTTGTTAGACAAGCATCACAGAAGAAGAGACATAAGGGAAGTTGAAGTTGGCTTCCGATTTGTGGAGTTTTTAGTAGTCAAATTTGAGAACAAGTTAGTGACGCTTAGGTTAGGAAAAATTAGGACGAATTTCCAGCTACATACGAAATCCAGCTTCAGTTTTTTAAAATAAGCTTGTCTGTGTTCATGACAAAAACAATGGATAGATCTCCACCAATACAGGGATCAGTTGAAACATCCAACCTCTTTTTTCTGGTCTAATATGTGTGAAACAGGGTTCCATGTCAATGTCCAGAGAGGATGGGAAAATACTTGCTAAATGTTGAGGGATTTTACCTTTCAACAGATAAACAGTTAAAAACAAACAATATTCATGTGTTAGAGAGGTCCGATAGAAGTCCAGACCTAGCGGATCTATTGTCATTCTCCATCCAGTGTCACCTTAAACTGTTGAGGAAAAAAACTAAATTCTCAATACAAAGGAATAAGAAATTCTTTGAAAGTTTGTGGGAGTGAATGTGAAAAGGTTGAAGTGTTTTGGATAAATTCATAAGGAAATGTAAAGTACAACTCAGAAAAATGAGAAACTTTATGGCCAAAAAGCAATAATCCATGCCTGAGTGGTATCAAGGAAAAGTCCAGAGACCAAGAATAGAAACGCATCTGAAACAAACGAGACTTTAGTAAAAGAGACAAAACAGATCAGAGGAGGCGTGATCTATGGTTCCATATGGCAATGAAGCAGAATAGAAAGGCGGCATGTGACACGTTTTACAGGAACGCAGTGGAACAGCTCTGAGAGGACGCCTCGAGTCTCCTGCTTCTCATCTCAGCCTGACGGGAAGTGTTTCTGAACATAACATCACAGTGCAGTTCCACAACGCGCTGCACCGATATGTCCACATTGTTTGCGTGAGCTGGAGTGACTGCGTGACACAGGGACTTTTGAGATTGACTGAATAATTATGAACCGGGCGATAGAATGACACCACAGCTGGGATTTCTTGTACGCCTCTGAGCTAAAAGTGTTGTTTTCACCCACAGCTGGCATCCAACAACGCGGACAACAGCAGCCAGACGACTGCAGCCGAGGACAAAGGTAGAGTCTCATAAAAAAGATCGAAATCGAATAAAGGTTCCCTCCACAGCAGTTGCTGTTTCCTCTTGGTTTAAATTTGGGGAACTGATGGATCTTCATATTGTAGCAGCGCCTCTTACAGTAAATCAGCATTACTGTCAGTTAATCATTTCTAAGTAGAATGTGAGTTTTTAATTTTGATTAAAACATCTTTATAGATGACATTAATTTTAACTGCCAGTTATTTTAAAATAACTCACTGCTAACTCTGTGCATCGACATGAAAGTAACTATAAATATTAGCTATTAAAAGAAATAGAATAATAATTATATAGAACTGCTGCTATTGATGAAGTGAATTATAGGTTTTTACAGAGAATTTGGGAGCACAGTCTAATTGCAATCTTTTGAACATACATTATTGTAATGACCTGTTAATACACTTATGTTAAGTATTTCCTTTACCGTTTATATTTTCATTCTGATGCAAAGACATGAAAAAAAATATCGACACCTACTAAACCTGGTATATTAAAACAACAACCAAATAACAACATTAATGGCAAAAAAAAACTAAATTGGTAAGTCTCTTTGATTGAGAAGCCAGAAAACTTCACTTCTTCTTCCACATGGAATTCACCTCCATACTGCAATAATAAATATTAAGTCTATGCAGCACTAATTAAACTATCCATCAATACATTGCATTCACCTTCAGTGTGGTGGCTTTTAGAAACTTTAAAATGTGTCAGCAGTGGTATAAAAAAAAGTGCCTGAAAGGCAAATTTGTAAACCTACTCTACAAATCTTTTTCTTTTTTTTTTGGGTATATTACTCCGATCGCCCTCTTTGACCTTCCACATCACCAGAAGTGCTTACATTGTGTTGGACCGAAAGATCAAACTCTTGTTTTTCCATGAGCTCAGCACCGACCCAAGGCAGCGTGTTGGCAGGAACCAGCTCTCTGTGTCAGCCAGGAGACGTTACTGCTTGTCTAGTTTTGCTCAACAATAAGCAATTCTGGCACTGGAAAAGCTTTTCCATCTATCGATGCAGCACCAACATATGCGTCAGTGATGGACTATAGAGCATTAAAAGTTTAAAAAAAGGCCGCAGTAGGTCCATCAGTGCCATCCTTTCATTCCTTCCCCCCGTTTCCTGCAAATGAATAAGGCATGAGGATTTCTGCACTCCATCTTTAGTGCAGGTGCACCTGGAGACGATCGCTGTCGCGTCGCTACCAGAGGTACAGTTTGTGTCTACAGCGGCTGTACGGCAGAGGTAGAACTATTTATAGGATTCTGAGTCATTGTTTCATGCTGTGTGCAGGTGAAGGTTTAATCCTCTCTGAAATCACTAGATTCAGATTCATCCTTCTTGTTGTTGAGGTTTGAACTAAGTCTCACAGTTTTTGCTGCATTTTCCATAATATAACATGAGAACATTTTTGTTATGAGGTTTTACTCCTGTTTATAAACTGAGACGGCCACACAGTTAGAAAAGTAGCTATTTCTTATGTTCCTTATAAGTTTATCTTGACAAATGTATTTTTAAAACATTTAAAAAAACGATATTTTTGTGTTTATATTTTTTATGCTCTTTTATACTAATTCAGCCGATTTCTCATCTTTGTAAAGGGTTAGACTTACAGAAACTCACTTTAGGTTAAAAGAAAGCTTCCATTTAAACTGTCCTTAGCATCACATATTAGCAATCAAGACAGTGAACGTGGCAAGCAGTTCGAAAACAGCAATTGTAACCTGTAACATTTTAAACGATTAGACCTTCCTGTTATCTTCGGAAAATCACACTCTTATGACATTTGTAAAGTTTAAAGCTTCCATCATAACGTTACATAAATACTTCTGCTAAACACGTAACTGTATTTGCTATCTTTTGAGGGTCCTGGTAAATTCAGACCACGTCGTCCCATCTTGTAGCGACACCTTTCCCTTCTGGTCCCAGTTAGCTTCTAGTTCAAAATCCGTGTCTCTGTCATTGTTTTTATGCACATTTTAAAAGTCTGCATTAGAAAAAAGTTGATGTAAGTCTAAAAAACGGGTTTTGCCTTTTCGAAAAAGGTTAATGTGTGTAAGGGGATGGAAACATATATGCCAAATTTGATGTAATGATCTGATATTACTATCTTCTGTTTTTTTGTTTTTTTTGTAAAAAAAAATAAATTGGCAATATCTAATAGACTTATGTTTTGGATAAAGTGGTTGATTTGCTCCTAACCTGTAGATTTAAACACATTCAGTTTGCATTTTCTTAGTTTCTTTTTTTTATTTTTTACATTTTAAAAGTTAACAAAAAATTGACAAATGACAAATAAATGGAAACAAACCGCATTTCTGTATTACACCAGCAGATATCAGTTTATTTATCTTGTTGCAATTATTTTATCATATTACAGAAAAAAATAAGTAAAAAAAAATCATATTTAAAGTAATTGTATATTCAGATAATTGTAAATCACCTCTTATTCATATTACCTATGCTTCTGTTTCATATGTTGACCATTTGACTCATGAAATACGCACGACTGCAACCCTAGACCTAACCGTCATTTAGAAAAATGTCCACACGTCCTGCCCTAGACTATGAGTAGATTATGAAATATAAGTTTAACTGATATGAATCCTCCTAAACTTGCAGAAAGTGACTTGTTAAGAATGAAGGATTTTTGGATTACAGCTACATGTTGTATACAGACAACATTAAAACCACCCAAACTTCTCTTAAGTATGAAAGTTGTATTGTTAAGTTTTGTCTCTAGTTTGTGTTGCAGGTCCTTTAACAATTAATAAAAGAAATGTGCACATTCTCTATTTTAAGCAAAATGATGGAGGTAAAACTTTGTAAGAATGCTAATGTGGATTTCCACCTTTATATTTTTCTTTGCTAACTTTAAATGATGGGTTCCTGGGAACATCATCTTCTCTGGTCAAGAACAAACCCAAATGTTTCTGTTAAATGAACAGACAGGCTGTGTGCTATGAGCTGAACGTTTGATCTCTTGATTTCTGTGCTTCTAGAGAAGGCCTCAGGAGCAAAGCCTCAGGAACAAGAGGAGGAGGTTGACATCGACTTGGAGGCGCCGGAGACGGAGAAGGCAGCGCTCGCCATCCAGAACCAGTTCAGGCGCTTCCAGAAAAAAAAGAAGTAGACTGACTGATTCAAAACAGAACAAATAACAAAAACAAAAAATCAACAAAAACAAACAAAACAAAAAAAAGATCTATTTATTTCAGCAGATGTACAGATATCCAATCAATGACTGCTAGTGGCTTTGGGAGTGACGAGAAAAAGATTTCAAATGTTCAGGATATATTGTCATATTATGCAAAGTGTCAGGAAATGCCTTTTTGCATGACGGATCAGTAATTAACAATGAGAAAGTTTCGCAGGGGGCGAGAAGGAGGCTTAAAAAAATATAAAAGTAAACAGCAAAAAAATTAGGAATTTATAATCTAGCATGAGGAAATGCTGTAACCTCCCTTCACCTCATTAACCTTTGCAGAATGTCCCCACGTATCATCTCCCATCGTGCGTCCCTGCCCTTTTCCCCCTGCTCTCTCTCTCTCTGCACAAACACACCCGATCTGCATAGCAACAAACATTTCTCCATTATGACTTGACACAACCAGCATAGTCGGTCGCCGCTAATGAAACAACAACGCGATAAAAGAAGAGAAGCACACCCTCCGGTCTCTAGGTTTGCCTCTTCCCTCCTCGGCGAGACTTTTCCGTTACTCTCTGTCTGCCACTGCGAGGACAAAAATACCGCTAAGTAACCGTCTCAGGTGTAAAATCGACCCC
Organism: Orestias chungarensis; assembly: GCA_032876305.1. Classification (NCBI taxonomy): domain Eukaryota; kingdom Metazoa; phylum Chordata; class Actinopteri; order Cyprinodontiformes; family Cyprinodontidae; genus Orestias; species Orestias chungarensis. The sequence goes on from JAVLVB010000465.1 coordinate 463,524, forward strand.
AGTGCTGGCCAGATATTGGATATCTGCCACATGCCAGTCTGATCTCACAGGTGACGAAGGTGGTGGTCATGGAAACTCGCTCAGTCGGAGGCAGTTTCCTGCAGGAGGGCTTTAATGAGTGATTGGAAGTTCAGGGACTTCATGCTTACACAACTCATTAATCCCATACGGCGCGGCAAATGAGCGAACAACAGCTACTGCAACTTTACGCAGCCTTTCGGTGGCACGCAGTGCTGGAAACACAGTTTATTCTATATTTACACATTTCATCCAAAGGTTATTAGAAACATTGACACGGAAACTAACACAGCTAAGCCCTGGGCTGCTTTATCCATGCTCAGGAGTTTGTTCTTTGATGTTTATTTTTGTGAGTAATGTGAATATTTTATGTAACATTACTCATTTTTTTTCCAAAAAAGGAAGACAGAAATATTACATTATATAAAAAAATTATGTGTAATGCTAGCCAGTTTCACCAAGCTGTGCACAATAAAGCTTTACCAAGTACCGTATTTTCTGGACCATAGAGCGCACCTTATTATAAGCTGTACCCACAAAGTTTAAAAAAAATACAGTCAACATAAACATATAAGCCACTGATGCGTCCGCTGCTTTAGGTTTTCCACAACTTTAGTCATAACAGGTCTGTTGAATATAACATTTATCAGTTGCCAAGTTTACATTTAACTGAACAGATTACGATACTTTCCCAACGGTAACTGTAACAGTAAAAGTGCCGATCTAACAAAACAGAAACATTATTGATTGGTTCATTCATCTTCCTCCTGCGCACTGAAATCACTGAAGTCATGTTCGTCAGTGTCGGAGTTGAAACAACCTGAGAACAGCTTTGTCAAATATTTTTTCTGTCTCTTGTTTCGCTGTCATCCGGGGTGAAGCTGTCTCTGAAGCTGTGGCGCCCTCTTCACGTAGCAGTCCAGCCTTTAGCTTACGTGCAGCAGCTCTATTTCCCTCCTGTCGCGCCAGGTCGGTAGCCATCAACTTAAAAGCGGCATCATATGAAGACCTTCTAGTAGTTTCCATGATGAAGGCGTACGAGTTTGAGGAGAGAAATCTACTTCGTTGCCTGCTGCTAGCATGTGCTAAATGAAAATTGGTACTTTCGTCTTTGATTTCCAACTTTGAAGTCCCATGACTCACTCCTGCTAAAGAGCCCCCTGGTGGTTAAAGAAAAATCCACAGAAAAACCGCTGTAAGCCACATAGATGAAAGCGTGTGGAAAAAAGTAGCGGCTTTTAGTCCAGAAAATACGGTAACTTGTAACAGCCTAATGTGAATGAAGGCAACTGTAAACAAATCTTGAGTTGATATTTATAATAGTAAAGTATGAATATTAGGCAAAACAATACGCGTCGTATTAAACCAGTCTGGATTAAGTTTAGAAAATATGCTACATTTCAGTTAGCATTTGTACCACACTGATGCTAACCTTAGCATGATGCTGCATTCCTGCCACCTAACAGGCAAAACTTTAGGATCATTATTTTTTTTTTTGTCGAAGAAATTACTTTCAAAGGCTGACAAAATTCTAACGCTATACAACTAGCTAGCTAAATACACTCATAATACCGTAAGTTGTCTATCTCTTCTTTTAATGATTGCATGGTAATTTCACCTAAAAATGCAGAAATCTTAAAACATCTTGAGTAACTTAAACCTTACAACCGTTTAGGGAAACGTCAAACAAAAAAAACAAAAAACTTGAATGATAGAGTGTTATTGCAGGTCGGCTAATTGATACGCTGAGCCTTTGTTGCTTCCCCAGGACTATGACCCAACACATTGAAACTAAGTTGCCCACAGCGGAGAGCTCTTAACCTCGCTCGGTTTTGGATTACTTGGAGCCACAGCAGGTAACCTAAACCTCTGCATCCTTAAAAAAAATCTTGTTGGTGAGCGAGAGTAGGATAGCAGCCATGACCCAGAGTCCTGTCACTGTAAGGTCAGTCATACAGCGGTGGTAGAAAAGGGAGTAAAGGAAACGCTAAAGTCTTGCTTTTAATCTTATTCAAGCTTAAAGCACAAAAACTACAAGCACATCAATGCTACAATCCACATTTACTGTACATGCATATAAAGAAGGATCTATGATTCCTATATATTTATTTATATATATATATATATATAAATAGCACACCGAACTGCTCCTAAAAGCCTGTTTCCTCTACCCTGCTATAATAATACTCTTACTAATTAAAGGAATTATTATTGGAATCTAACCTCTTTTCTATATTGAGGACAGAATCTGGCCACTCTTCCTCCTCGCTACCCCCTTGTTTCATTTCCTACACGAACAAAGAGATTTGTAGAAGACATAATCTGAGTTTGATGTCAGGCTCTTTTCTCCTCTGCATGGATCTGACCTGGATATGTGTGGCTTTTTTAGAAAGTGCCGTAGGAGGTAGTTGTAAACCAGACGAATAAACAGTAATCTGGTGATGGCTAGTTCAGCTTATTGGCAGCCGTCGCTGTTTAGCCCCAAGACCTGTGTTGGCATTTCATTTTTTTATTGTTTGTATTTCCAGTCCTCAGTCATCCAACAGAAAATTATTTAAGATCAGAAAGTTTGTTTGAGCGATTTTAAAAACATCTCAGTTAGATTCAGGTATACATGAATGTCATCTTGGGGACAGTTTGGCACTTTTTTTTTTCATGTTTTAGCAGCAAAGCTGCTCTGGATTTCACCAGCAAGATGTTGTGAAACTCTCCTGATTATTTTTCAGTCGTTTTCTGATAAAAGTCTGCTTCATTCGTGACCTGCAATCAAAACATCTGGATTACATCTGCAGATGTCAAGAGTTAGCTACTAGTCCACTCCAACCGTACACAGCCGTCCTACACAGAAATATTTACAATTTGTTTACGAGCTGAACCGTAATTGCTATAATAACATAGCTAAACTTACTCCTTGTAGTAAGAAGAAAAAACAATAATAGCCTATAAGGTTTTAGTATGAAAATAATGAGTTAACAGATTAATTTAAGGCAAATTCTTACATAATTTTTTGACTTGAACTGACCATCTAAAATAAATTGTAACACATTTCAGTGCCACAATTATAATTTAGTTCATGATTAAAAATCTGATTTGGCCACACTACCCTGATATCCCCTCAATAGGCGATAAAAGGCTGTTTGAGGTTTACACTGTTGAGTAATACTGCACTTGACGTCCTCACTGTCAGATCCAAACCTGGCAGGCGGAAACATGTGCAGATCTAATCTAAAACAAGTCTAATAAAGTCTTATTGATGTTAAACATGTCCGATCTGCTGTTTAATGCAGACGGACTGTCTTTGTTCCGTCTCCGTCGGGAGGCTGCAAATAGCTACCTGGTTGAATTTAAAGGACCCTAATGTTGCTTGGCAACTGACTAAGCTGAAGGAAGTAACGCCGAGCCGGTCATTTCAACGTGAAATGTGACTTGCGATAAGCCTGCAGTGAGATCGGTTCAGAGAGAGGAACCGCCAGCGAGAGGTTCCCACATCCACCGGCAAACTCCAAAGGGGAGAGAGGAGTTTGGATCAAATTCACAGTAAAAACAACAAAAACCCCATAAAATATAGCCATGAATTTTTCACCTCTTCATTACCGAGTCTGCATGCGGTCAAACCTTAACTACAACCAAATCTTTCTACTTTCTACAACAATCAAGCAGAGAATTGACTTATTTTTTCTCTGCTATATAATAGCCAGTACTCAAAATACCATACTGTGTATTAGACTTATGAATTGTTAATAAGCCATTTGTATGGGTGCACTTTGCTTACGTAGCTACTGTGGTAATCACAATATAAATGCTACCGGAATTTCAGCATGTTTAAAGTGTAAATATGAGCATTAACAGGCTGTTTGAGGTCAGATTTGCCAAGAACTCATATTTATGTTTAGATACTTTTTTTTTAATGATCACTGATTTCTTAAGCTTTTAGCTCCTGCTTCCACTGAGAGCAAGTCCGGCCACTCATGTTTTTATTTTCTTTCTTTATGTCTTTTTTTTTTTTTCAACACTGTTTTCGCTTTGCTTTGTTAGCTTGACCTCATTCCACTTTTCCCCCCTGAAGGTAACGCAACGCAGGGTTCGCCAAGCACAGCTTGCTCGCCACGAATAAGGGATGGATGGGCCGAAATTAAAAGCCCGTCTCACGGCAGCGATCGTGAATGGAGCAGCCATGCTTGCGCTTCATTCGGGAAGGTTTTAAACCCTCCTGATGCCGTGGCGGATAGGATCTTAGCGCCAAGCAGAGCCGACGCTTTTGTACATAATGTTCCCGCTCCCCCAATGTTTGGACGCTCGTCTCCCTAAAACCCATGCTTGCTAGCGTATTATTCTATTCTGCTTGCATCTGCTTATCTTTATCCAATTCTTATTCTGCTGGAGAAGAGTCTGGCCATAGGGAGAAGTAATCGTGGTGGTATGCACCGAATAGATTTCGGAGGCTCAGCTTTTTACAACCTAGAGATGACATCTAAGCCATACTGTAGAGAACAAAACGCATATATTTAGATAACCTCTTCTTGCACATTCCTTCTTTTGTGTTGTCTGCGACGCAGCTGTGATGCGAACCCAAGCGGATTCATCACCTCCCCTTCTGAACGCTACTAAAAGAACCTCTCCTGTCAATAGTAGGCTGTTGGACCAAAAATATACAGAGAGCAGGAGCGAGACGTCCGGCTCGTATGGGCGATGATGAGAAGCACACAGCGCATCGCCCCTCGTCTGTGAGCCGTGTTCTTTCAGGGAGGCATCCAGCAATCAGGAAGCCCACCCCCCCACCCCATCTCCTAACCCAGTCTCATTTTTACTGCATCAT
>JAVLVB010000465.1:476905-490646 GCA_032876305.1 Orestias chungarensis
AGTATTTAGCGTGTTCACGTTCTTATTAGGTATCGGTTATTTTACCACAGTCGCTCATCCTCTCCTGCAACAAGTCTGACATGCTTTTTTGAAAGATGTTCACTTGGAGAAGTCTTTTGTACTTTTTCGTGCTCGGGCATTTTTCTCAGGGCGATTGTGTTTATGCCGCCTGAGCGTTCGTGTGAGCCATGCACATGGTACATCATGCAAAACAAGGCTAACGGTCGGCAGATTTCTTCTGCTACTGCTCCACTGGTAGATCGCAGTGTTCGGCAGCTTATTACTGCCACATATTGAGCGCAGATATAACAGATTGTGTTAAAAATAGACCCCTCACGGTAAAACGTGAACATAAAGGAACTGATCGGTTACTAAATTAGAGGTCAACTATTTTCAGTTCTTTACAACCTATGAAATGTTTTGAAACGCTGCTGTGCATAATAAGGTGGAAGAGTGCATTTTGAGTTTTTAACATATTTTTAATGATTATATTGTAATCATTGGGAGGTTTGTTCAATAAAACTCAGTTTACACTCTTAAAGGGGAAACTTTTATTATACTGACTGATTTGCATTGACCATTTAGGAAAATCAGGGGAAAAATTAATTTACATGTTCATTTGAAACGCGTTGTATATAAAAGAAAAGGAAACCGGTTCAAAAAAGAATCCAGGGAACGCCAATTGATTTTAGAAATAAAGTTGATTTTTATGTATTTTAATGATTGTGACATTAGTGCTTCATTCAAATGAACATATTTTTCTACATGATATGAACATACTGCATTAAAGGGGGATTTTACTTATTTCATAATTTTTATTCCTGTAGCTGCTATTTCTGGATGACAGAAAACAGACACTTACAGTTAATCGAATGCTTCCTGGCTCCAGAGTGAAGCTTCTACACAGCTAAAGTAATGTTTAAACAATGCACGAACCACTCCTCTGCTTTTAGGGCTTTGAATATTGACTCTGCTCCGCCATGATAACAAAGCAAAGACATGTTTAGGTGTGCCACACTGAGAGTGGGAGGGTCTACTTCAGGTTTCAGGAAGAGCTCTTCACCTGCTGGTCTTAGATCCACAGCAGACCGGTTGAAGACAAGAAGTGCAAAGGTCCACGTCCGAGAAAACAAACAAACAAAAATATGAGTAAGTTTTACTTTGACCTATGTATTTTTTTACTTAGTTTCTGTTTCATGTGTAGTTTATGCAAATATATTTTTTTAAACTAATGAAAATGTAAATGTTTCATTGGCTTGTAGTCAAAATACACATAAAAGTTAAAGAATTTGTTAGTTTGTTTTACCTGAAATCAAAAGATTCTGATTTTTGGCTTCCTTTGTTTGACCCAATGTTTGATTCTGTAGTTTAAAAAAAAGCAATAGCAACACACAGTAGATGTTTCTGTCTGTAAGTGTGCATTCCTCGTGAAGCTGCGGGGGAAGAAGGTCCTGATTGTCCACATTCCTTAGATGGTCTCTCAGCCGCCACAGTGACACATTAAAACGCTCCAGCTTAGTCAGAAAGCTCTGTTACATGAAGCTGAAGTCATAATCTGTTAGCGAATTCAGACCAGGGCTTTTCTTATCATGCTTTAACAGAACTCTCACCTCCCCTCGGTATCGAACGTGGCCTTCACAGGTCACTTATCAACAAGGTGTCTTTGTAATCTAGTTTGCTCATTCATCATGTCACCATGTGCAGTTTCATCTCCCCTCTTCACTATCGCTCAGATATTCATCTTAATATTATACATTCAGTGCATTCTATATATATATATAAAAAAATTAAAATAAAATATATATATATATTCATGTTTTTTTAGATTCCCACAAAACTAAAAGGGGAAGAAATGTTAATAGTAACAATTTGCTTCAACATTTTATGTATAGTTCTCACAATCAACATATAATACCAATGTGATGTTTTTTACACACTTTTTAAACAATATTAATAAACCCTTCTGTTCTAATATTTTAGGATTGCTCCCATGCACATTTTCTGATCAAAATAACTGTAGATAAAATATGGTATGAATGACGAGGATTTTGTATGAAACCTCTACACCCATTAATAAGGCTTCATTTGACGGGCTAATATTGACAAACCAAAGCTAAGGCTCATTCTTAAAACTGCAATGAATTTTTAGAATCTGAGTGAGAACCAAATGTAACCCACTGAACAAAGCGTTGTGTTGGACTTACTCTTCAAAAACTATTTGGAATCAACAAATTAGAACACTGACTTCTACTACTCTGTTAGGACCAGTACCCTGAGAAAAGTAAACCTTTATTCTTCCCTCATCGGTTTTCCAGGCATCAGCTCCCCGGCTGGCCGGGTCCTCTCTGAGGACCAGTTCGCCTGCTCCATCTGTCTTGAGATCTTTGTGGAGCCCGTATCCACACCCTGCGGCCACAGCTTTTGCAAGGCCTGCCTGCAGGGCTACTGGAACCACAGCAAGAAGTTCTCCTGCCCCATGTGCAAGAAGAACTACTCAAGAAAACCGGAGATGAGCGTCAACCGGGTCCTGGCGGAAATATCCTCCCAGTTCCAGGGCATGGTGGTCTCTGGAGGAGCCTCGGGAACCCCCTCACGAGTGGGCTCAGTGACTCTGAGCCCAGACGGAGGTCACAGCAGCTCTCCGTCGCAGGATACCGGAGAGTTCGCTCAGCCTGGTGATGTTCCATGTGATGCCTGCATTGGACGGAAGCTAAAGGCTCTGAAGTCTTGTGTGAACTGCCCCGGATCTTACTGCGAGGCCCATTTAAGGAATCACAAGAAGGTCTGTTGACACACCCGGTCCTGCTCGTCCTCTGCTACGGTCCACTCCGATTTAACCCATTTTATTTCCCTTCCAAAACTGTGCGGCAGGTGAAGACTCTGGTTTCGCATCGTCTGATTGAACCCACCTTCAACCTGGAGGAGAAGATATGCAAGAAACACGAACGGCTGCTGGAAGTGTACTGCCGCACCGATCACACGTGCATCTGCTCGGCATGCGCCGACGCCACGCACAAGTCCCACGATATCATCGCCGTCGACCACGAGTTTAAGAAAAAGATGGTGAGTGGAGAGAAAACACAGTGTATTATGTAATCCCGAGCTCCACGAATAAAGTATGCAGTACAAGGACTGAGGCCAACAAGTTGACAAGATAAGATAGCGCTGACGTACCGGTGCTTATATAAACTTCTTACACAATTGTACATTAAATTCTGTTATTATTTGATTGATGGCTATTTTTAACAACCATAATTCTTTATTTTGTTTCTGTCAGAGCCATCTGGGAAAGAAGAGGTCAGAGCTGAAACATTTGATCAAAGAGCGAGCCAAGAAACTGGAGGAGATCAAGCAATCTATCAAGGTTATCAAGGTGAGTCCAACACAGCAACTTTTGTAAATCTTGGGTTTCTATTGTATGGAGGGAATTCTAGACTCTGTTTCCATCTTCCATTTAGTGCGTTAACCTTTCTTGAAAACTAAAAAACAGCTCAACTAATTGTAAAAAGTTTTTTTTATTTTGAATTTTGTCGTTTCTATCAACCTTTTTCAATTGGAGACTCCAAAATGAGCAATCCTGAGGCTTGTGTGAGCTAAAACTACGGCTTAAAGTAACACGTTTTATAGCTGCTCAAAGTAATGTCACAGTTTCTACATGTTAGTCCTTCTAAGGAGATGCCAAGGAAAGTCCCTGAATCACTGGAGGTTGTTTTTTTTGACACCCACCGCCACTCCCCCACCTGCCTAACACACTTGAACTCAACTGATTGAAGAAAGTTTTCAATCACTTTAATCAATGACAAATTACACAGTTTTTAAATGCTTTTGGTGATTAAAAAAATGAAACGGACTTTCGTCCTCGATAGCTGATGCTGTTTTATCCTGAAAGGTCACTGGTCTGCCATAACAAGCGCTTGATATACTAAACTTATCCCGTATTGTTGCTTCAGACTTCCTACCAAAAAACAGCATAACAAACAACAAATGCTACAGACAGCATTATTTGTTCAATAAAAAGAAGTAAAATCAAATCTATTTCCATTTGACAGTGTAATTTTTTTGTCAATAATGTTGTTTTTGATGCGTTTTTTTCATTCTTCAGTGCTTTCCTACGATGACGATCTCATCCCGGCCTAGCCCTACTTTAAACTCGTGTGTTTTTCCTTCTTCTTTCTCTCGGCCAATCAGATTGAATCTTTAACCTGTTCCCAGGGGCTGTTAAATATTTACCCTGTCTACTGTAACCAAGTGTTTTGATCTTCCAAAGCTCAAAACCTTCACTAAAGCTCTCAGATCAAGACTAGATTATTATTCATTTACTAGTAGACTCTTCCTACAGATGTACTTTTTAGCCTTTTATTCCGTTTTTCGTCTTCTCTGTAGCAGAGAACAGGAAAGTTGTCCGTCCTCTCTGGCTTTTTTTGTCGTGCACACAGACTCTGCGGCATGAGGCCGTCAAACCGGTGCGACCGCTGAAAACACTTTCCGTCTGTTTTCTCACCAACAGCTTTTGCCCACGAATGCTCAGCAGCGAATTGTTTATGTTAAAATAAAACGCTTTGGAGGAAACGTTTATCGATCAAACATCAAGATGAGACTTTTTGAATGATGTTGTTTGTGATACTTGAATTTTCCAATAGAATGATCAGATTTCTTTTTACAGCGTATTTTAGGCACATAACGGGGTGAAAGTTCCAATAATATGTTGCGTTTTGGTTTAAACTCTTTGCTTTGTGTTTAGCTTAGTAAAATACAGGGAGCGTTGAATTACCTCCAGTCGGCACGAAGTAAACTTTCTTTATGTTTACTGAACGCACAACCATCTGCGTACACACGTGTGTGTTGTCATTTGTTGCCTATTTAAGATATTTTTTTTGTATATTTATGGGACTTACATTGATGGGATGGTGTCAGGTGTGTGTCTACGCTGCTATCTTAATAGATATCAATAATACATTTATATAGTTATTGCTTAATAAAAGCATTTGTAACAGATTTGGGTTTAAATTTGAATGCATAGCTGCGGCTCTAATTAATAAGGTCACTGGGATCAAGAACTGAAAGCGTATGCGTGGAGAAGTTTCAGAAGGAAGAGGTGTTTGGGATTTTCAACCTCGCTCAGAGAAACCAGAACCAGCCCGTCTGGTTAAACAACAACTAGCAGACAGAGTCTCGTCGTTGACGCAGCAAACAACTGATTAAAGACATTACATTTGGCACCGTACATCTGACCAGGTTTAGGTGGTTTTATTTCACAGAAAAGGAGAGCAGATATCATATAAAACAAAATTCACATACATTTTAAATGTTTTGTTTTCTTGTATTTCCTACTAATTTTTGAAGACAAAGTTTTCTAATATAAACTTTTAGAAAGAACCAAAACTGAGCCTGTTTAAAGGCTTTTATGGTTAATGGTTAAGAAGTACAACATCAGCATAACAAGACAAAGAATAACAACACTTTAGATTGTAGCGCTCGCTTTGTGTCTATAAGAAAACTCTTATTAAAGAAGTAAAAAAAAGCAATAGAACAAAAACGTAAAATGTATAATGTCCTTGTTAACGCTAAAAGAGAAGTCAGAACAGAAACAAATCCAAACAGTTAGAAATAGGTTTAGACACATTCTAAAAAAAAAAATAAAATAAAAAAAAAAACATCTCAAAACCAAGTAACCAAATAAATTATTTTCTGTTGATGCAGTTTAAAACGGTTTTATTTGCTGTTAATGCCACAAAAACACAGCTGTTAAATCCTGTTGACCTTCACAGTGTATGTAGAGGTCATTTTGTTACACATAAAATTAAAATATTAAAAAAGGAAATGGTTAAAAATGTTCAAAAATATCCAATAAATCACGACTCTCGTGGTAAAAGTCAACACCATAATAAGATCTTTGATTATGGGTAATTAACTACAAAAGGAAAATGCAAATGATACAAACCTCTTTAGCTTTCCTTAATTAAAAGTACTAATACAGTATTGCATGAAGTTTCCATGATGAACATGTAGAAAAATGTTTCACAACCAACACTGGCTTGCAACCAAAAATATTAAATAAGGAAATTGGCTGAGAATAAAAATTACGTTTTTTTTCTTTTTTGGAAAATTAGTTTTGGAAAATAGTTTTCCCCCCATTTCTTTCATTTATTTTGATTTCTATTTTTTTGATTAGAAATTTTGTGTTTTTCTATCTTTTTAATAAAGGAAAGTGACAACAAAACAATCAATTAAGATTGATATGAATTTTAGTTTAAAGCCTTTGTAGACTCCAAATACCCACTAAAATCTTTTAGCAGTAGTTTTGCTTTCTTCTATGATTTTGACATTGTTTCTAGAGGATCAAATACTTGTCATAATTCATGCCAAATTGTTCATTACAATTCCAGTTTCAAATCTGAAAATCTTCTTTAATCCACTACTTGAGTCTGTCAGCTCATACAGTCTTAACATTGACGTCGTCGTTTTAATGCATTCTGCCTCTTGTTGCCGTCCTGAAACCCCAAAAATGAACATGTTTGCAGGCCAGCTCCCAGAAAGAGCTGGAGGACAGCTGGCAGGTGTATGCTGAGCTGCAGAAGCTGGTGGAGCAGAGCCAGGCGGAGCTGGTGGAGCTGATCGCCGCCAGGCAGCGGGAGGCGGAGCGCAACGCCCAGGAGCTGGCCCGGGGTCTGGAGAACGAGCTGAGCCAGCTGAGGAGGAAGAGCAACGAGCTGGAGGCCCACGCTCACACCAAGGACAAAGTGATCTTCCTTCAGGTAGTACAGACCTTCCGGTAAATCAGGAGATTGCCTCCAAAGCAAGTTTGGCAAGTTTAGGCCGCAGTGCCTTGAAACAATACAGTTAGAACCGGGAACCTAGAGGACCATCAGCTGTGGCTGCTTCCAGAGTTCAGAAGCACAACATCAAACGCTTGTACGAAGCGAGCGAGCCCTTCCTCTCCCTTTTGTTTCCAGACTTTTCATCTGGACAAAACAGTATTTGTATCGTACATAAAAAGACGTCTTTGAAGTAAGCAGCCTGGAATATGGTGCACAGTGCGAAAGCAAAGGTGCAAAGCCTGAATTTCACAAACAACAAGCTTTATTTTCTCTCTTCTTACCAAAAGGACACTAAACCATTCTATCATTGTTGTGTTTAGTGCAGCTTGTTTTTTTTTACTGCAAACCTCCCTTTCACCATCACCAAGAGACTCATTAAATTGTCATTTCATCTCACTGTTCTATTTTTCCCAGAACTTGGCCACGCTGTCCCACTCACCGGAGCCCACCGATTGGTCGGGGGTCAGCATAAACACAGACATCTACCTGGGGACCCTCCGCTCGTCTGTTAGCAGCCTGGTCGAGAAGTTCCAGGACGAGCTTAAAAGGCTTTATGGGAAAGGTGAGAGAGCAGCAGTCGTTTGGCTGGTTTCCATTTTAGTTTCTGTGCAAATATCCAGTGAACCCCCCTGTAATCCCTTGCATGATCCAGACAACATGTTCTATGCAAATTCCAAATCAGGCATATGTAGGTCAGTGAATGCGCGTTCCAGAATAGGAGAGTGATTCATGGTTGCACTTCACACGTACAAGATGACTGGACAGATGGCGGCTGCGTTGATGCGGCGGCGCAGCCGTGTGGGCTCAGCTGAGTGACGGCAGCACATGTTTGGAGCATTTCCAGCTCTGGGCTCGAGCTACATGTTTAACACCAGCATCAGCTGCTTCTGCTTCGACTTGTTTTGATAAATGATGTCTTGACTTGGTGAGATTTTCTCCCTCACATTCTGTCTCTGTCGTGTCTTTTCTCCTGTCAGAGTTCCGAAAGGTGCAGAACTATGCCAGTGAGTATTTATTTGTTTTTTTTTCATGCATAATTTCACATGCTAGTGCAAATAGTCCTCTTTAAGGTTTCTTTGGCTCCTCAGATGTTTAGTTCTCCTTATTGCCCACAAGATGGCGCCACTTTTTTTCATCAGACGCGAGAAGAAATATAATTTTTTTTCACAAATCCGTATGTTTCATGTTCCATTCACATGTGACCACGTGTTTAAAAATGTAGATATAATACACATGTGAATCATATACTTTCTTATATGTGACTAGCATCATCTCACATGTTGTATGTAGGATTTTCACATTTGACTTTTCACATGTGAGATTCTTCGGGAAATTTCTGTGGTGGATGCTCTGCTCGTCTCTTATATTGCTTTGTCTTTTCCAGGTGAAGTTATTCTGGACCCGTCCACAGCCCAAAAGAACCTGATTGTGTCTGAAGACGGTCAGCAGGTCAAATATGAAGAGCGTAAGGTCTCCCACTCCGATGGTCCGAAACGCTTCAACCCGGCCCTGTTCGTCCTCGCCCGAGAGGGGATCCACTCCGGCCGGCACTACTGGGAAGTGGAAGTCGGGCGGAAGACGGCCTGGACGCTCGGCGTAGCCTGCGCGACGGCTCGCCGCAAGGGCGAGATCAAGCTGAACCCGGAGGGGGGTTTCTGGTGCCTGTGGCTTAAGAACGGCGAAGTGAAGGCGCTCGCCGAGACTCGCCTGCCTCTGATGCTGCCATCCCATCCCAGCAAAGTAGGAATCTTCCTGGATTACGAGGCCGGCCAGCTTTCTTTCTACGACGTAAAGACGCGCCAGCATCTCTACACCTTCACGGATAAATTCAACGAGACCCTCCATCCAATTTTCAGCCCCTGCCTAACCCACGAGGGGAAAAACGTCTCTCCTCTGATTATAACTCCAGTCAAACACGCCTAAATAGTTAGAACATTGAAGAACAGCTTTGGTGTATTTGCTCGAACAAGTCGTCTTGAATATGAAGGGCTTAATTTTAACGTCTCTCTTTTGCAAAGCATTTTGTATCCGGCTGTATCTAGTCTTGCTGGATAGATGCAAATGAAGCTCCTGCCACACCTCATATCCCACTGTGGATCCAATGTTTAGCCACTACTCTACTGAAGGAAAGACTGTGTACAGAGACACTTTAGCCACTACAAGTCTAGAGACCCCAGTAAAACAATACCATAGTTTTTTTTTTTAAATGAAAAATAGTTCCACTGTAATTTTTTCTAATTTTTTCTCACCAATAATGTGACATTTATCCTGTATCCTGACATTTATCAAACAGAAAACAAAAACATTATGATGTTAAAAAATGAATGAAATGTTGAAATATTCCTGGTATGTGTGACACGTCCCTAAACCTGGTTACAGTAAATTCGATACACTGAATTTTTGGGACAGTCATTTCTTATCAATGAACCATGGAAGCCTGAAAGGGACATTGGTAAAACAAAACAAAAAAAACCAAAGCATTTGATTAATCTGTAAAATCCATTCATCACTCGACTCTGACCAAACCCCTTTGGAGGAATTTACCTCAAAATTTGGGTCATGATGTTGAAACGTATGTCTGACTCAAAATATGACACAACAATGGCTGATTCATGATCTGTTACTTACCTGATGATGAAGGAAAACATTGGAAACATTAGGTCTTGCTAAAACATCCTAAAACCTTTTGATGCGACAAATTATTTTACGTTAAATGGAACAAATGTGGCCTCATGTGGCTGATCTATCGGCTGCATTATACGGTTCAAACGTCACGTTATGCCCTGAACAAGTTTCCAATAATTTATCACCACAATAATTTGTCATTTACATAATGGAGAGAAGTTTTACTGAGAGTTTGACATGTATAAACTGTAAAAGAGATAAAATGCTTACAACCCTTTACAACACAGATATCCGTCCCTTTAAGTCTCACTAAACTTAACATGCCTTTTCTTTACTCATGTGAGTTGAACACTCTACAATTATTGATGTTCTTATCTTTTAAATATTCATGTTGGATAAGCTATATTTAATGGGAAGCTTTGTATATTAACATAATCCTGTGAGCGCGTTTACTGACAGAACCAGATTGTCGATCATATTTAAAATGGTTTTTCAGCCCCTATGTTGGCTGCTGTAATTTGGGCTTGGGTGTAATGTAATTTCATATTAAGCTGATTCCTTTTGTACTTTCTGTTTGCAGTATTCAAATAAAGAATATCTCTAAAATAAAAGCAAATATGTTTGGTATGTATTGGTGCTAAAGCAAAAGCTAAAAGTTGTTAAAATTTGGCACACTGGCTGTCACTTAGTAGTTCCCAACTATTTAATTCTTTCACCATGAGATTCATTTACTGACTATATTTTCCCAGCAGATGGCGCAATAAGACAAGCTGGGACTTTCTATGAGCCATGACAAGATTACAGTTAGAGTATGTTTGTGTATTTTTTAGGTAATTATTTCTTACTTTAAAAAAGTTATTTTTATTATTTTAATATATTAAATTAAGTACTAATGCATGTTCCCTTATGTTCTTGATCAATAGGAACCTTGAGAAAACTTCAAGATCTGCGTAAACATACAAAGACTTGTGGTTTACACTGCACACTTAGCTAACTACCATGTTCTGTTGTATTTTAGATATAACCTCTGGCAAAAACATAAAACTTCTTTAAATATAAGATAATTAGCCTTTTTCTTCTTTTATTTGTAACAACTGAAACCTGGATTAGAATTTAAATTATGAAACTATAAGATAATGGAGAAGGGTCGAGGGGGGGGATTTATTGTTAATTTACAAAAATCTGACAAGCCATTAATGTAGCCATAAAAAACAAGCATTAGCATATTAAAAAAACAATGTTTGTACTGTAAGTTAAGTAAACTATGTTGGTCATATTTATTTTTGACAACTGGAACCTAAATAACAATTTTAAATCAATATAATATTCAAGTTGATGTAGGATATGATTAGTTATTAATTTCAATAAAAAAAAAATCAACCTACTAATAATATATCATAATATCATAGTTTTTAATCAGAATAATATATGCAACTTTAAAACTAGGTCACAAGGTTCAGTTATAAGACAGCTGGTTTCTCCTGAGGCTGAAAAGGCCGTGGTCTCCAGGCTTTAATCTATATCTAGTTTGAAAGAAAGAGATGGGAGGGGGGGTTATTTTCGGGTCTGCGTTGCGGGTCAGTACTGGGGGAACTGGAGGTGGCTT
The DNA here is from genome assembly GCA_032876305.1 of Orestias chungarensis. Classification (NCBI taxonomy): domain Eukaryota; kingdom Metazoa; phylum Chordata; class Actinopteri; order Cyprinodontiformes; family Cyprinodontidae; genus Orestias; species Orestias chungarensis. The sequence goes on from JAVLVB010000465.1 coordinate 487,955, forward strand.
TGGTCAAAGCTGGTCTCAGATATCAGCGCTCAGCTGAGTCTTAAGGCAGCTGCTCTCTGGTGAGTGTGGTTATGCCTTTTTATTCTGTTTTTCTGAATCAAACTGTATTCGGTGGCTGTTTTTAGCAGATTGGATTATTTTTGATTTATTATATGTATTTTCAGTAACATATCGTGTCTGAAGAGTGAAGGTCTGACTTTAGTACTTTCAGTTTGTTCGGTTTACTACTGACTCATAAAATCCAGTAAATTGATTCAATAACAAGACGGCGTGAGGTAATTATCAAACTAAAACAGATGCAGAATTTAGGCCACTCAAGCCAAGTTCACATGCTGAAAGAATATTTTTGGAAAAAAATGGTTGTGCTGTCATGAATGTCAAGGCCTTCAGCCATGAGCCGTTTGTGTATTAACTGGCATAAATAAGAGGGTTTACCAGACTGCAGACAAGCGTGGCTGCAGTTCAAGTTCAATTGCTTTACAAAAAAAAAAAAATGATATTTCTAGTCAACCACAGCAGATTAGAATACTAGTATTTACTCATATTTGGTGTGAACTTCAGTTATACAAATTAAATTATGGGTTTAAAAAGCTACAAATATGCGCCTGTTTGGCAAATTCTGAATTCAAAATTCAACCAGCACACAACTCACTGTGTTTTTAAAGCACGTCTGTGGTTTTCACAGATTCCCATCTTGTTGACCATTGCAAACGATTGGAATATTTAAATTTAGGACTATTTCAGATAACATTTGTTTGATCTTCAGGGATTTCTGTTAATTTCATTACATTTTTGATTTGTGTATTAGAATTTTGTATTAGAATGAATCTGGTATGTGCAAATGTGTTCATGTAAGTCCATTTTCGAATATTTATGAAAAAAACAGATTTTCTTTTGATCCGAAGGATCCTAGTATTTCAAATTTCAAGAGTACGCTTATCCATACAGTATCGAGCCAACAATCGGTGAAAAATCGGTACTCATTATTTTTGTTTACATACAAACCAAATTTGTGGTAGTGCAGCTACATTTTAGATTTGCATTCCACTTTTTTGGTATATGCAAACGTGAAGTCAATACCAATATGCATTTCAGGATTTTATTAGCTTCGCTAACATAACTGTACCTGTTTGGTGTCATAAAAATATTGTAAGTGATGTAACCGAAAGTCTGTTGAAAAAGTGAAGCAAGTTAAAAACAATTGAAGCTTAAACAAAGAGGAAATCATTAAAAGTAATGGTCATCACCATGTTTTAAGAAATTAATACTTTAACACTTTACTCCATAACTTTGCATGCACAGCAGCCCAAAGGACTTAAAATCCATCTAACCCTGGCAACCTCAATATCACAGCAGGTCCCATTCAAAGGCGGGTTGCTTTCACTGAAAATGACCCTGCCTCTCCGCCGTGCAGGAATGGCCGCCGCTGGGAACCTGTCTGAAGAGCAGGTGCACTGCTCCATCTGTCTGGACGTCTTCACCAATCCCGTGTCTATTCCCTGTGGGCACAACTTCTGCCAGTCCTGCATCCTGGGATACTGGAAAACAAGCCCTCTGTATCAGTGTCCCATGTGCAAGAAGTCCTTCCACAAAAGGCCCGACATCAGCGTGAACACGGTTCTGAGGGAAATTGCAGAACAATTCAGGCAGATACGAGTTAAGACCTCTGAAAGGTCGAGAAGCAGGGAAGAGGGATTCGGTAAATCAACAAAGTGGACAATGGAGAGAAAGTTGAAGGAGGACAAGGAGAAGCTTTTGGAGAAAGATCAGATGGAGAACCTTATGGAGGAGCTGAAACAAAAGCAGGAAGACAAGAAAAAGAAGCAGGAGGTAAAGGAAGGCCAGGCCGAGGAGCTACCACCGTTAATCCCTCCCAATATGGCGTCTAAAACCTCTCCTCCACCGTCGCCTCAACATTCAGCTCAGGCTCTACCGCTCCAGATATCACCATCACAATCAAATCAATTGCCTTCGCCTTCACTTCCTCAAACCTCCCCCACATCTCCCGCTCCTTCTCTCCCGTCTTCCACCTGGGAGGAGGTCCTGTGCGACGTCTGCTTGGGCGACGGCCGCCCAAAGGCTGTCAAATCCTGCCTCGTGTGTCTGACCTCGTACTGTGACGAGCACCTCAAATCTCACAACGCCAGGTTCACCAAGCACAAGTTGATGGAACCCGTGGCCAACATGGAGGACAGAATGTGTCCCAAGCACGAGCGGCTGCTGGAGCTCTTCTGCAAGAAAGACCAGACGTGCGTTTGTGTCCTCTGCACAGAGACGGACCACAGAGCGCATTACACCGTCCCTGTGGAGAGGGAATGGACAGAGAAAAAGGTGAGACACATTAAACCCATAAACGAACCATGACAATCCCCTCTCTCTTTCCATTCAATAGTCTCATGAGTTTTGAGCAAACTTTCAAAATATTTTAATTAATTACTGGTTTGGAGTTAATCAAACAGGCTAAGAAAAGCGTAATTTAATCAGTTGTTGAAGTTGTGCAGAACTGCAATAAACAGCAATAAACAATCCTGTCACTTGTGGTGAATTGATGAATTATGCATGATGCGTTTTGGCTTTCCAAGTAGTGTGTCTCGGGATTTCAACAAGATGTATTGTAATTCGTATACTATGTGTGTACATGAACTTGAATAGAATTACAATTCCAGTTTACCCATCCAGACAAACAGCACAG
>JAVLVB010000465.1:490746-504892 GCA_032876305.1 Orestias chungarensis
ATGTATCTATGGTTTTAATTGATTTTCTTGTAAAGTGCCTTGAGACGATATCTGTTGTAAATTAGTGCTGTAGAAATAAATTGATTCTTGATAAATGTGAAATAGGTAAAGCAAACTGTAATAGTATGAATTGTACATCTAGCCTCCATGATGTTTACAGGATTTAATGTCATGCAGGCACTGCTGAAAAGGACAGAGATAGATGTCCATCAGATGATCCAGGACAGAGTCCAGAAGGTGGAGGAGATCAAACACTCTGTGGAGCTCAACAAGGTGAGCATTTAGTCAAATCCTCTTTAATCACAGCACATATTGTGATACTTATGGTAATTAATTGAACTATCATTGACAGTGTGTTTTACCAATTATACACACCATGCTCTTTCATTGGGCTAAATTCCAATGCTTGTGTGACTTTGCACTTTAAGGTCAGTGGTCAGAGAGAGATTGAGGAGAGCATCCAGGTCTTCTCAGAGCTGGTGCGATCCATCCAGAAGGCTCAGGCTGAGCTGGTTCTGGTCATCGAGGAGAAGCAGAGGCAGACAGAGAACTGGGCCGAGAACCTCATCACCGAACTGGAGCAGGAAATTTCTGAGCTTAAGACTAGACATACAGATTTGGAAAACGTGGCCAGGACTGATCACATTCACTTCCTGAAGGCAAGAAATTATTCATTCCTATATAATTTTGTTGTTTTTTATTTCTATAGTTGTTGGGATTGTCTCAGTGTTGTTGTATACGTTAATGCTAAAAAAAACACAAGTCTGGCCTGTTAAGGTCAAAAGAAATCAAGCTGCAATAAAATCTTTGATATGACCCACAATGTGCGTCAGACACGCTCTCCTGCTTTTATCAAGGCACAGCCACAACCTATCAGATAAGAACTTGTGACACGCTGACCAGGAATCTGAACAAGAAAGGTAAGAAGGTGAGCTGTCAGAATCATTAGGCTTACAAAGGGAGTCAGCAAATCAGTTGATTTGCTCTGTCCTACACACTTCCAACCAATAAATTTAACGTAAAACAAATATGAATCAACTCATTGATATACTTGAAGCGTTTTTGGTTAAGTATTAGAACACAAACAATTAGCTTTGAATTAGTTATTGCCTCAGATCATGTCCATTTTATGCCATGCCAGTCGAATGAAAAATCAATGCAATCAAGAGTACAGCATTAGGTTGGTTAAGGTCATACTTTTGCGATTATGCACCCTCATGCATTACTTATAGGAAATATGAAGTTCATCAGGGTTCAAAGCTGGATCCAGTTCTTTTTTTATCTATACAGCTTCCTTTAGAACAGGAAGGTATAAATTTGTCCATGCCCATCACTTCACTAATGAAATTGTATTCTTTTTATGAATCAAACCTTAGAATTGTAAACATCTATAGAAGTGCTAGGCTTGTCTTCAAAACATACATTTTTTGAATTGAGTCAATTTTTCCCCCACTTAACTCGTTTTCTGTTTTTAATAAATCCATAAAGTGGCTAAGACTGTTGGTGCAGCAGTTCCTTTTTCTATTCTCACATTCTCAACCCATGATTCAGGGCAGCGAATGATGTTTATTCTGTTTTAGAACGACACCCAATTGTTTTTTATTAAACAACAAATCTATTGATGTACTGTGATCAATTGGGCAAAAGCACCAAAAGTTAGCAATGCTCAACAATGATACTGAAATGCTATTCCAAATGATCAGTTCCTTCAAGAATACGCTGCTTCTTATAATAGACCTAGTTTTACTAAGCGATACCAATATGTTAAAAAATGATAAAAATTTGCTGATACCGATGTTATATCTTGCATCTCTTGTTGTTATTTATGATGTCATCTCTCTGCAGAGCTTTCCAGCCTTAAGCGCTACCCCATCCGTCAGAGACTGGTCCGGAACCAGCGTTCCCACCGACACGTCCGTTGGCAGGATCAGGAGATCCGTGTCTAAACTGGAGTCCACGTTGGGTAAAATTATTGACAAGCTGTCTGAAAGCGGTAGGAGAGCTTATATTCCCTTTGAATTAGCACAAATGAAGTAAAAACATGTCCACAAGATAGCATTAATATAAAAAACTCTTTCAACCTTTACAGAGATAAAGAAAATTCTGAAATATTCAGGTAATTATTCAGATGTTTTTTCCCCACGTTTTACATCTAAAACAGTTCTACATTTAATTCCTTCATTTTATGTCTGCAGTGGATATCATCCTGGACCCAGACACAGCCAACCCGTGGCTCCAGCTCTCCCAGGACAGGCACCAGGTGAGACATCTGGGGGCCTGGCAAGAACTCCCTGACCACCCTGAGCGCTTTGACACAGTCGTCATAGTAGTGGGCAGGGACGGCTTTACTTCAGGACGACACTACTGGGAGGTGCAGGTGGGGGACAAGGATGACTGGTACCTAGGCGTAGCCAAGTCATCAGTCAAAAGAAAGGGTAGGATCTCCGTGAGCACAGACCAGGGTTACTGGGCTCTGGCCATGAAGAAAGGCCAAGGCTATCGGGCGTCAACATCCCCGCCGTTGCTGCTCTCCCTCGACCAGAAGCCTAAGAGACTAGGCGTGTACGTGGACTACGAAGAAGGACAAATCTCTTTTTATGACGTAAAAGCTCGTACTCATATTTACACGTTCGAAGACACTTTCAAGGAGAAGATTCTGCCATTTTTCTACTTGTACTGCTGCGACAAAGCTTCCGACACAATGGTGATCTGTCCGGTACAGGAGAAAAGCTTCATTAAGTAAAACTAAGGACACTTTGAATTATGGGAAGAAATATCATGGTGTAGACTGGATCTCTGACACGATTGTTTAATCCTACTTAAACACAGTTAACACAATGCATTAATGGATTGAATTCTTCTGCTACAAGATCTCGACATACATATGTATATACAGCAGTTGATCTCAGCAAAGATCGAAAGGTGATCACTGGATATGGGGTGCCCTTTTAACCGTAACACCTTCTGTCTATGTTTAAGACTCTTGGTTTTAAAATTGTTTTTATGTCGCCCTGTTGGGTTGACGGAGTTGGTTAATAAATGCTGCTCTTCAGGCCTGCTAATAACGCAGGGTTATAAAAAGCATCCAGGAAGTTTAAAAATGTATTAAATCCAGAGGTGTGTGGATAATTATTGGTTTTAAGGGAAAAAGGAAACATTAAGAATGCTGCCTAACCGTTAGCTTCATAGAATATTACGTTTGAAACAGGTTTTCTCACTTCCTGGCAGTGCTTAACAGCTTTTAATCACTTTAACCAGAGTTTAATCATGTAATCTAAATACTTACAGTACAACTTATACACATCTGACTATCATGAAAAAGTATTTCCAAAAATGAAATTCTAATTTTACATAATTGACCAGCCTTTATATCTTCTACCTTCAAAATTCAGTAGCTGTCTTTTCATTAATGTTTGTTTATCTACATTGTTAAGCATCACAATAGAAAAGGTTGTTGGAAATGTCTCAATTACAATTTTAATTTTAATTAATAAATTTTGCAAAACACATTTTAACACTTGGTTGAGGTTTTAGTTGGAAACACATTTTCCAACTAATTTCTGATGTAGCGAACGCATTCTTCTACTTCCTAATTATTACACCAATGTCAACGTCTGAATAAGTAAAGCTTTTATTAACCTGCATGGTTTTTTATTAATTAATTTTTTGTGATATTTTAAAGTTTTGCTGATAATGTTTGAATATTACAGAACATCATTAAACTGTATTATTGCATTGTTGCATCGAGGAGACCAGCAACTATCATCATACAAACTTCTCACGATAATCAAGATATTCCTCTAAAATTTTAAGGAATATCTTGATCAAACCTTGTCAGATTTGAAACCTTTTCAAATCTTAACAGAATAATTTAGCAATAAACTGTCCCACCTTCAAACACAGTTTGATATTTAATTTTTTTATTCTTGCCTGGAAGTATCTGTTGACAATAGGTAAGACCCAACATAAACCTATAGAAGTAAGAAACATGCCTTAACTGTTGCTACTCCAAGTGGAATTGAACTGGGACGTTAATGAGGATGAATGTTTATTAATAAGTAAGTTATGGTTCCTTTTTTAAATTTAATCTCTGAAGGTCTTTGAAAGATGTACCAAAGGTTTGCTTGTGAAAAATGATTTATACGAAATAATGATGAATGAAAAATATATAGCACAAAATAAGTGATTGCATAAATATTCACCCCCTTTGAATTGCCTTTAGTAGCTGCCAAATTGGCTGCAATCACAGCAAACTTATTTTTGATTAGACTGTCCTTTGGTTATGTGGTCATCAAGAAACCTGATTAACCGGTAAATGGACGTTCCAGACACACTTGAGACACACTTGGTCCATTCAGATGATCTCCACTCCTCTCAGTCAAACTACTAGCAGAAATTAGCTTGACCTCTGTTGAATTAGGTTTCTGACACAAAAATGAACGTGAGACCAGTTCTGGCCACAGAGAACAGACTCAGAAAAACTAATGAGTTGCGTTACTTTTTTTCCTGGGTTTTGTTGTGTCACCCCTCCATCAACTAGACCGGGATTCGAGACCAGGACACGGAAATTTTGGCACAAAATTTGACCCGGCCTTTAAAGACATCCGTCAAGGGTGGAGCTGCTATCTTTATTAGGAACTCGTGTTGGGAGATTCTTGCTGGATAACCTGGATTCTCTTCTTTATTGCAGGAGCACCAAGTTCACAATCTGAACAGCAGAAGATAAGTAACAAGTAATTAAATTTTTTTCCCCAAGTCTCAAATGTGACACAGGATTCAGTTTATTCAGAGCTATTTACCATTACACCATTAGAGATCACTATTTCCCATAACAGTTTTGTGACACAAAGACAAATGCCAAGGCATTTGTCCGTACATGTAACTGACTACTTGTGTTTATGTCTTCAATTAAAATCTGAAAAAAAATATATTGCATGACAACCTCTCCGCAAATCATATGTAGTCCATAGGAAGATTTTAAGTTGAGTTTGCTTCGTGCCTGAAATCTATATCTCAGTGCAAACGTGACTTTCCAATAGGATAGTTAAGAACCATCAACATACTGTATGTTCGCCATGCAGGGCAAAATACTTGCAGACACAGTTTGAAGAACTCATTTGCTAGATATGAAGAACTTTGTCTGGAACATTTATTTTCTCTCAGCTGTGACATTGAAATGGTGGGAGTCATATCAAAAGTAGAGACTGGCTTTATTAGGGGGGCCTGCGTTACAACTGTACAATACAGGCGTCCTCTAGATATCATTGCATTATAAGTATATGCATATTTGCATATACTTATAATGCAATGATAATGCACATTAGTTTAGTATATATATATATATATATATATATATATATATATATATATATATATATATATATACTAAAATAAATCATGTTATTCTGGACCAAAATCTGTGAGGAAAGTCAACATTTATCTTGCGTAAAGGAAAACCCAACCAAGATTTAAGAGGGACTACATCTGTTCCCTTTCAAGTCATTTGAGTCATAATGTTTGCTGGGAACAGTAAGCCTGTTATTACTTGATATTGCTTAATCAGCTGGTTCTAGGGTTTAACAGATCGTAGCCCGTAGGTGAACGTTTCGCTTTAGCAGGAAGTAAAATGATTCCCAGTTAAGTCTGCTTTTAGTGACGTGATGTGTCCACACCCACTAAGAACCAGTTGCTTCTCAGTTTTTGGTGGCACGGTTTCCTTGGAAGACAGGAACCTTGAAAGTTGACATGAAACAAGTAATTGATTTAATTGATTAGAATCGATTGTTCAAAAAGTCAACAAGGGATTTAGTCATCGATTAGTTGCTTTGTAATCACATCTTTGCGTAAGCGGTCTTTGTTTTTTAACACAATCTGTTATATCTTTGGTCAATATGTGGCCGTAATAAGCTAAATAATGCTGTGATCTACCAATGGAGCTGTAGAAGAAGAAGTCCGCCTACAGTTAGCCTTGTTTTGCGGCACATTTGCCCTGAGCAAGATGGCTGAGCACGAAAACTTTCGAAGGACTTCTCTAAGTGAACATCTGAGACAAAAGCATGTCAGAGTTGAAGCGATAGAGGAAGAGCCAGCGTGGTAAAATAACCAAAAATAAAAGGGTTAAATACTGTTAAAGAATTCAGTTAATCAAAGTATTGGGTTGCAGGTGTGCGTGCAGCTTTGTTAGTGCTCACGTCTACTTATTTCGCCATTTTTTGTTTCTTCTGCAGAAATAAAAAACAAGCAACAATAAACAAATACATGTGGAACATAACGCTCACTCCCCAGTAATGTGTACCACTTACAAACAGTATTCTAAACACAAAAATAAAACAAAACTGACATATACAGCATAAAATTGGCTGCCAATATGGAATCAATACTAATAACACACGCATCACTTATATTGAATGTTGCTCGCCTGCCTTTCTAGCAGACAAAGGTCCGGGAAAATCGGCAGCAGTATCTTTAAATCCGCTTTTTTTTTAAACTGCTGTTTGATGTTTAAATTTGGTCTGGGTAGTCCGAATTTGTTTAAAGCCAATTTGTCCACAATGTTTCAACGACAAAACGATAAATCCCCTCAAAGACTGGATGGAGTTCAAGTTGCCAGCCTTGATGTCAATGTAAGTCTGGCGGTCCCGCCTCGAGTGTGCGTGCTGAGCGTCTCCGAGCACGCATGAGTGCGTATTACGTAATATGTTGGGACGAACCTTCCCTGAGCCCATTCAAATGCATTGTAGGATCCAAAATGTGAAAAAAAGAATCTCACAATGTAAGTCTATGAGAGCACCAGGGGCCATTTTGAAAGTGAGCAAGATCGCCCCAAGGGGGCGGGGCTTTTGGTTGGAAAGTGACATTCAGGATGCTGGTTGGACAGTGAAATGCAAACCTGGACCGGCAGAAAAAACTGGACCCCTGCTGTTGAGTTCATTTGTTCGTTTAAACAAAGTTACATAAATTGCAGTAAACTGCACAATGCTATTGTTCCTTTTTTAAATTTTTATAAAGACTTGTTCTTAATAGTTTAGTAAATTTAAACGACAGATTAATTGATTATGAAAATAATCGTTAGTTGAAATTGTGGTTTCCATCCTGCAAGTGAGATTCAGTGCAAACATCTGGAATTAGTGTCAGTCCACTGGAGTTAGTTATTATTCCACTTACTGATATATTTTACTTACTTTACATTTTTTTCTTCTTCTGTGCAACAGAGTAATACATTTCAACTGACATTTACGTACCATGACTCACTGGGTGTGCCAGAGTTGGATTACTTTTGTTTGCCTCGGGGCAGATTAGATTCCAAACATCTAAGTTTTGCTGCCGTCCTTCAATTCAGTTGTTGAATTTTAATAAAGGGCTTCCTAGTATTAACTGAAGAACACAATGCACTTAAAATGCCTACAATCTTTTAAACAAGATGCAACTTCCTTCCATTTAATTCTTCATCATTTCAAAAATAAATATTGAGTGAATTAATGATCTATATTTCTCAAGTAAAACATTAAATAAAGATGCGCATGTATTGAGAAGTCTCATGGCGCACTTTGAGCATCCAGCGTTGCACATTTTGAGCTTTTTGAGCACCTGGCACATCAAACGCTCGAGTTGGAAAATGAAACCTTTTCCGTTGGACTTAGAGTTTCATCCATTTAGAGAGAGAGTGCCATGTGATGTAGTGGCACATTTTCCAACGGGGTTGAAAACCAAGACCCTGGTAGTAATGGAGGATATTCTAGTGATGCTGTTTTCTCTAATCCAAGTAAAAAAGCGCAAAAATCGAGCCTTGTAAACACATGGCTTCTGTATTAGGAGGTGAAAATCAATGACTTGGTTGATCCAGAAACAGCGGCAAGTCACATAACAATGTTCTACAGCTTTTTTCATCAAAGCCAAGCTGCCATTAGAATGTAATCCGCCATTATACAAAGAAACCATTGATAAGATGTTCGATACTCTAAATGGCACGAAATGCAAACGCGTCCAACTTCAGGTGTTAACTGTATGGTGTGGATAGTTTTATTTAGTGCTTTACAATTAGCTTCAGCTAAACACCATGTTGGTTTAGAGTTCGAGTGTTAGTGGAACTAACTTAAGTGGTAACGCAATCAATTGTTAGACTTAAACTTTTCCAGTCACTCCTACTGTAACTGTATCCATTTTTGTCTCAGTTGAAATGTCGTCTTTTTTCATGTTATTTAAGCTTCTGGCCCACATGAAATGAGAACTCTCAGGAGATATTTACAATGATTTTTATTTAGAATGATGTGGAGAACGGAATCCGGCGGTGGGCAGCAACGGGCAAACTGCAACAAGTGGCGAGGAAAGGGAAACAGCAACAAGAGGCGAGGAACGGGAAACAGCGGGGCGGCAGAAAACGTCAGGGAGCTGAGAACCAGGAGCCTCTGAAGGTGAGTATAGGTAAGGTGAGAAACAGCAAACGGGTGAGGAAAAAATGAAGGGAACGATCTTACTCGGATTGAGTGAACTGTTGTCGTCAGGGAGGAGTGAGTGGTGAGTTTCTTTCAGCGGAGACAGTGGAGCAGTAGTTCAGGGGGTTAGTGCAGCCGATGGAGTTATGCTGGAGCGGACAGACCGAGCTTAGCCAAGAGGAGTGGGAACCAGAGAGGATCTTGAAGTTGATAAAAGTTCTAGAGTTGAAGGAAACCTGAGGTAAACACAACTGTGTTTAGAGGCGTGGGAAAAACAAAGTAGCAAATAAAAAATCCTTACAAAACGAGGAACAACAAAAGACACAATGAGAAGGATTCATGAAACTAGAGACACTAGAATTTGGCACTGAGACTACGTAGGTTTTACCAGGAGTAAACAAACACTCAGGCGATGAGTAGCTAATCCACCTCCTCTTATACTGGCCCAGTTCATCAGTGCCAACCAGGCGCACCTGGGGTGGAAGGAGCTCCAGCAGAGGAGGAGCACTGTTGACCCCCTGTGGCCAACTGGAGAAGTGGCTGAAAGAAAACTCACACTGACAGTCATCTTCATATATGACTCTTTTTTTTCTTCCTTTATTTTTCCTCTTCTCAATAATACAGAATTCAAAGGGATTACTATAATATTAGGTCAAACCAAGCTATTTGGTCTTATTCTATTTGTAACTGCCTCACTTTCCATGCTAATCTAAGTTAGTTATGAAATGTTCAGGTTACCACTGTAAATGCTTTTAGGTACTGCCTCCCAACCCAATGCATGCACAGCATTTTTATTTATTTATAGTATTAATATTTTTTTTCTGGGAGGTCCAGGTGTGCCTGAGAAACTACTGGGATATTGTTGTCATTGGTATCATTAATAAAGACAAAGGATTCTTTTTCATCAGAAAGTCTGTTTGATTACGAAGTTAGTGACACGTCCTGTTAAGTTCTCTAAGACCGAGACACGTGGGAATGTATTTAGACTAGGAAGCAGGACGATGTGATTGAGAAGTTGCCAAATTTATTCTTACCAACAAGAGCGTTTCACTTGGAAACCTTTCCCATATTTCGATCTGTACAATGGTGCAAAGAAGTCTGAGCCTTTGCTTCTTCATAGTATCTGTGATGCGGAACACTTCCGTACTCTCATCCAATCTTTTTATGAAGGTAAAAAAGCAACAGAAAAAAAAACATAACTGTAGAGTAATGCTGTACAATGCATTACAATGCATACAATGCACAGTGTTTTGTTCTGTGTTAAAGGATGAAAGATTACTTTTACTGGCAGTGTGGATGTTGTTTTGATGTTGTTGGTTTTTTTGAAAACAGGTTTATCTATGGTGTGTGCTTCGGTCTTCAATTCTGATTTGACGTCAACCAACACTTCTGGGTTATATTTTGGCAAATGCTGCAATTTTTAGTAGCGGCATTTGGGTTTTTCTATTTTTAATGGGTTCAGTAATATAGGGGATGACAATCACAACTTTAAACATTAAAAGCCTGTTCTCTTGTATGTCTGTAATCTAAAGTATTCTTTTAAACAAGTGACTGTTTTGTAATCAGCTTGAACTTTTAAGCAATCAGTAATTGAACGTTTTTCTTTACTTATTTTAAGTTTGTGGCTCTAAAATGATGCTGCGTTATTGTTCTGGTGTTATCAGTGATCATAAAATGGGATGTACCATAACATTTTTAATAAATGATAAACATATGATATATATTAGGGATATTGGGGTATTTTGAGAAATAGATTCTGTACGAAGGGGAACCACAAAGGTTGTCCTAGCATATCGCGTTAGGTCGTGGAGGGACTTTGTCCTGCAACCTTTAGTCCAGGTTCAGCTTCAACCCACTTAAAACAGATAATTAGGTAGTTTGCAGGACTTTTATAGCATGTTATCAATGTAATTAAGCAACATGTTTCAGGAGGGTTGGTCAAGAAATGCATTTACAACTGAGCACTTCCTTTAATGAAAGCGATTAAGCCAAAATTAAATCCATATGTAAAGGAGTTTGTCTGAACAAACAGCACTAGTTTACCCACATAAACCCCATTGTTCATTAAATAATTTTTGCAGACCTCTGGGGTGTCGATCAACAGTTTGAACACATGCAAATGTAAACCATATTTAGTACAAAAAAAACACAAATTTTTTTTTCAACATCTGCAATTAAAAAAATGCATAAGAACAGGAACCAAGTTTGTTATCAGGAAAAGAGATAAACACAATTCTATAACATTTAATAATATTTGAAGCAGTGCACCTATAATTACACAGACATGTCACTTTTCCATCTTTGCACTTAATAACTTAAACTGGGTTCACACAACTGGCAGATGCGACTTAAATCTGAATTTCTGATGACTGTGTTAATGGCTTACTTCGGATCTTTTCATCCCCAAAAAATTATAATTTTGACACTCTCATATGTGATTGTTATTTAGATATGAATCTGATACAACTGCACAGCATTTATGTTGATATTTTATTTATTTTTACTTTTATTCTGCTATTTTGCATCTTAGCAGTTGTGTTTGTGTACTATCCATCCTTCCATTTTCTGTACACTCTTATCCCTATTGGGGTCTGGTGGGTCTGCTGGTGCCTATCTCCAACTTACAATGGGTGAGAGGCAGGGGTACACCCTGGACAGGTCGCCTGTCCATCACAGGGCAACACAGAGACATACAGGACAAACAACCACTCATACACACACTCACAGCTCATGACAATTTAGAGTTCCAAATCAGCCTAACAGTCATGTTTTTGGACTGTGGGAGGAAGCTGGAGTACCCAGAGAGAACCCACGCATGCACAGGTAGAACATGCAAACTCCTTGCAGAAAGACCCAAGATGGAATTGAACCTAGAGCCTTCTTGCTGCATGGCAACAGTGCTACCCAATGTGCTGCTATGAAGCGGTTTATGTACTAAATTACCTAAATGCATACTAATTAAGATAAATATATAGTCGGAGCTAACTTTTTAGTTTTCTAATTAAATATATATTTGGAATCTAAATATTTCACCTCCGAACTTCATATTTGGTGTAAAGCTAATTATGTAGCTCCAACCTACATATTTAGGTTGCTAAGTAAATAGTTGAGAATTGGGGCCAAATAAATAGCTAGCTAGACAAATATTTAATTCGGGGATTATATTAAAGCCTGTTACTGTTGCTAATATTTACGTTGGGGATAAATATTTAGTTTTACATACTTGGCTTGCTAAGTAAATATTTTAGTTGTGGAGCTAAAGAAATAGCTAGCCATAACCATACATTTATATACAGTTTTTTAACTATATATTTAGTTTTGAGTATTGGGACATTTCTAAATTAATGAAAAACATGGGTTTAAATGAATAAGTGATAAATGAAGTCTATTTTGTTCTCAAGTTATGGCAGTCCAAATAAGCCAGAATATGGCTTTCACTTTTTTACTTTTTGAACAGTAACCATACTCATGAACATTCGGATGATTTCAGACTTTGCAGGTTCCAAACTCCTTGGTGTTGGACTGGTCCAACACCAAGGTTTACTCTGACCTCTGCATTCAAACTGTGAGGTACCACGAGTACCTCACAGATACCACTAGTATCTGTTGTTTTTGTTTTATATATAGATTTCTCCTGGCAACGGTTTAACCATTTACTTGTTTTTGTCACTCGTAGAACTGACCAGAATCAAACAAAACAAAGGTTAGCTCACGTACTGTGATGCATATATTTATTCTGTTCTAACTTAGAAAGACAATAACTTTACGTGAACTTTCTTCTTTCAAACTCGTTTGTTTTTGATAACCCCACTGCTGGAGCCAGTATTGTAGTATTAGAGAACGCGAAACGTCTAGAGTTCTCCAAACAAGCCATGTCACCATTGTATGAGTCACAAAGGTTTGACTTACCCATGGTTTTTGGAAAGGATGGCTTTACCTCTGGCTTTACCTGTACAGCAAAACAAAGAAATCTGAAGTGTTAGTGATTGATCCCTGATTTTTGGTTTTTAGCTGTCAAAGCTCAGGTTAAAGAAAAGCTGAATAAAAACATAAATAAAACCCAAATTTTCACAATGATTCCTGCTGTTCTTTCAGTTTCTTCTTCGGTTTTATGAATGTGTTCATTGTGTTTTTGGCCCGGGTATATGTAACTTTATCAGTTCAGGTGACTTTCCTGCAACTCTGTCAGACCATAGAAGGCAAGTTGACACATGTCCACTTAATACCCACAATAAAGAAAAGATGTTTATGTGGGAAAATAGCTGGACAAACATTTTATGTTCATGAAAGGATCATAGAGTAAATGACTTTTTTCCTTGCTTGTAAAGATAAAATCAAGCTTACAACCTTCTATAAAGGGATGCATCATTGTGTCTTTATCAGGATAAATTTCTCAAAAAGAATAGTGAATTATTGTCACAGCAATAAACAAAGATTTTTGGTTTTTATTTTTACTTCTCCCACTGCTTGGTTAATTAGTTTTCGGGCAGTTTATTAAAAAAAATCACACAGGTTTTATTTTACCGATGTCTGACGAAGTTTTGTTCCAAAAAGATTTGTATTTTTGTTTAGGATCCGTGTTTGTGATTATCATTAGTTTTGTCCAAATGCTGTCCAAAATTTTTGATCTAAAAAAATAATGTACTCATTTAAACACATTGAAGATTTCTCAAATAATTATTTCTAGTCATATAAAAGTGTTTTTGTGTGAATAAAATACCAAAACTAATACAAATGTTTTTGTGTGTGATCGTCACTTAAATGAGACCGCATTGTGTGAACGGTTTACGACCCCACATAAGTAGGCGAACAATGTAGTCTTCACACAGCATTTGTGGAAGTGACAATGGTTAATTGCTATTGATTAAAAGGTTTTTGAGCAACGACAGAAAACCGTATTGTCTCAAGATCAAAACAGGATTAAGAAGAAAACATAAAAAAGAAAGAAAAATAATTACTGCTAGCTTCAGAAATGGTTTCAACCAGATTTACCACGTCTGGCTGCTTCTGTTGAAGAATTATAACCCACGTCAATGATGTAAAAATCAAATCAACAGCCACAAGCTCATTCTAACTTTAGACACATTGAAAACAATCAAATTTTTACTCGAATTGGTGCCACATGTGGAAGTGGCACAATTTATTTTTTTGGTGTGGTGAAAAAAAATGCAACTGGGGTCACATTTGCAGTGTAACTGTATCCTTAAATTGTTTAATTCCTCTGATTTTAAGGACCTGGTTCCCTGCTGCTGTTACATTTCCACAGCTTTTAAACTTTTACCAGTATAATGATTACTGATCACACTGATTACTGAAATGTATCAGATTATCATTACATTCTAGCTCTATGTATTAGGTAGGGCTTTGGAGGTTAACAATCCAATTTAACAAGCCAAGCAGAGTTTTTATCCCCTGCTTTTTGGAAAGTACATGCTAAATGTTAAACAAATGAAATAACGTTGATCCCTCTGTGATGACATTGTGTCATTTTCCTCAGCTGTGGCAATCCCCTGATTTTTATGACATCACTCTTACATGTTTTTTTAAATTCTGTTATTTATGTCTATCCCGTCCCAAACTCTTCCAGTAATCACTGGATTCACTGGAATTAATCAAAGTATATCATTTTATAAGTGAAATATTTCCACACTAATCTCCCAGGCAGTGGTGATAGGTATTCCTCCCTAATGTTTTTGTTCCAGATCTCTTAGGTT